>RCUC01160768.1:0-50121 GCA_003697995.1 Taxidea taxus jeffersonii | reverse complement strand
TTTTTTTTTTTTTTTTAAGATCTTATTTATTCATTTGACAGAGATCACAAGTAGGCAGAGGCAGGCAGAGAGAGAGGGGAAGGGAAGCAGGCTCCCTTCTGAGCAGAGAGCCCGATGCGGGGCTCGATCTCAGGACCCTGGGATCATGACCCGAGCTGAAGGCAGAGGCTTTAACCCACTGAGCCACCCAGGTGCCCCAAGTTCTGTATCTTTTGGTGTTTTTTTAAAAATCCCCCAACTGATGCTTTAATTTTTCGTAAGATAAAGTAAAGTACTGTTAAGTACAGAGAGTTCCCCCATCTCTTACGTTACCCCCCTTCTCCAGGGCTAACGTCCCACACACCCACAGGGCAGTTAGCCAAACTAAGAAGTTCACAGCACACACACTGTTTGGTCTTCACGGGCTTTTCCCCAGTGTCCTTGTTCTGTTCCAGGCCCTGTCCAAGGTCCCACATTGCCTGTACTTGTGTATCTCCTTAGAGGCTTCCAATCTGTAACATTTCTTCCATCCTTTCGTCTTTTATGACCGTGACACTTTGGAAGAGGTTAGCCAGTAATTCTGTACCGTGTCCTACTATCTGGGTTTGGGGTCCTCCGGCGATTTGTCTGGCTTGGTGCAGCTCTGGCGAGAATGTCACAGGAGTGATGTAGCTTCCTCAGGAGGTAGGTGATGCCTACATGTCTTATGACTGAGGTGACCTTGATCACTTGGCTCATTGTCTTTCCAGTCAGTAAATGTCTTGAAGGAAGATGCTTTGAGACGATGCAGTCCTGTGTCTCCTCAAACTGCCACTAATGTTATGGCATCCCTTAGATCTTACCGGTCGCAATTACTGTGGTGTTGCAAAAGTGATTTCCTATTTCTCTCATTCCCTTGTACACTTCTTAACTGGAAGTCTTCTGGAAGGAAGAGTGGTTTCTTCTGATGCAAATGTGCATCTGTTTCTGTGTATCTGTGTGTGTGTGTATATACACTTTAAAGTCATTGTATAGTGATACCTCGATTCCCATCAAACAATTTTTGGAAAGCTTGGGATATATTTCTACTTGTTCAGGTGGTGTTTATAAGTTATATTCTTCTTTTAAAATGATTTTATCTTTAAGTAATCTCTACACTCAATATCGGGCTTGAATTCACAACCCCAAGATCCAAAGTCGTTTGCTCTCCCACCTGAGCCAGCCAGGGGCCCAATAAGCTGTACACTTTCCTCATTTAGATTTCACTAATGTGTTGTTACAGTTTTTATCAGTATCAAGAATGAGATTTCCTATCTGTCCCCGCCTCTCACCCTACATTTCCAAGTGTTCTTTCTAGAAGAAAGGGGTTAGACAATAAATACGAGACCAATAAAGATCCATCCCCTTACAAGGGTAGCCTTTATCTCCATCCACAAATAAGTCTATATATTTAATCAGTAAAATTGTGAAGAGATAAAATCACTTCATTTGACTGGTTACCTTTGTGGCATTTAGTGATTAATGTGTTGCCACCAGAAGTGTTGACCCATCCTTGCATTATTGGAATAAACTACTCAGTTGTGATGCATTGTTCTAGAAAACAGCTGGAAATGACTTGCTATTTCTTAAAAGAATGATCTGTGACTCTATGTGGGGAAGAATGGTGAGAGGCGGACTACCTTCAATGCTGATAGAGACTTCTGTAGCTTTAAGACGTTAATGGAGTATTTCCATTTTTCTGTTGACCTCAATGGGTTAACATTAGAATCATGTTCTTTAAATCCACATGGAACTTAGCTATACAACCATCGAGATCTAATACCTATTTTACCCGATAGATGTTTTAGTGCTAGAGGACTTTGTGAGTTTTCTCCTGCTTCTTAAAACACTTTTGACCCGTGTACATTCTTCAAGGCAATCACCCATTTGCCCTAGTTTACAGATGTAAATTATTTGGGGGTTCACTCTCCTTCTCAGTATTTTCTCTTACATTGTGTCAGCTCTTAATTTGGCCTTCATGAGGCAGGCAGATTTAATGGATCTTAATGAATCCGTTTTTTTCTTCTATGTTTTATGTTCCATTCAGGTGGCTTTTACCTTTATTTTGTTCCTACCAATTTATCTTATCGGTGTTTTAAAAAATTCCAAGATGAATAGTTAGTGTATGTTGTTTTCAGTCTTCTCTCCTTTTAAGGCAAGCATTTTCCTCTTCTCAATGTAGTTATGGCATAAATATTTTACTGCTGTTTAGGTAACTGTTTTCATTTGTTTTATCTAGGAATTGCTTTTCCAGTAGTGAACATTTGGACTTTCTTTTATTACTTTCCAAATCTTCTCAGCTTGTGAAATCCTTCTCCCTTAGAATGTCTTTAAGTTGTCTTTGTGACCAATTATGTGATCTAGTTTATAAAATTTCTGGGAAACCGAAGGAACCAGGGTATATTATCCACTGGTAGGACACAACAGTGTTTATCTCTTAAATCAAGCTCGTTAATATGAACTTGATCATCTGTCCTTGCTGATTTTTTTTTTGAATCAAGTAATCTTTGTGGGCACTTTCATTTATAGATTCAGGTATGATGCTGGGTCCTAATTAAACCCCAAGGCTTCTTGCATCCCTTTGTAAACCAAACTACCCTTCTGTACGGTTCCTCTTAATGATCTTTGATACTTTTGATCTTAAGTTATACTTTTCACTTGAGAGAGAGAACAAGCGGTAGAAAGGGAGAGAGAGAGAGAAGCAGACTCTCCTGCTGAGCAGGAAGCCGATGACCCAGAGATCGTGACCTGAGCCGAAGGTAGATGCTTCACTGACTGAGCCGTGCAGGTGCCCCTAAATTACACTTCGAGATTAATTTTTTCTTCCCAATTTCTTCCAGCAATTCTTCCATTCCTTGGCAGTGAGGGGTTGTTACCTTTGCTCATGCGATACCCTGTTGGTTTTAGGCTTATATCTTGTAAAAATTGCAGTTAGATTTTCTAACTTTTTTCTAATGGGAGAATTCAGCCCATTCACTAGATCAAGTATGTTTCATCCCTTCCATTCTGATTACTATACATTTTTCTCTCATCTTTAAATTTTATCCTTTTATTTTTATTCCAGGTCAACTTCCTATTTGTTTTCTAATGGTCCTACTTAAGTGGACATTTTCTTTTCACATCAAAGTATCAGAATTAGCTCTCCAACTTGCAGGATGCTTTATTTGCCAACTGAGAACCCCCAGGCATCAAAGTCAAAACTTTTTAGGATACCTTTAAATATTTTCAGTTCCAGACCAGAACAGAATGTTTCAGTGTATTTCTGTGTCAGGAATGCTTGTATTCACTGTCACAAAATCTCAATCTGACTTAGACTATAAAATGTAGCTGTACTGAGTTGAGGTTTCCCTAGGGGGGGATGCAGATCTAAAAACCCTGCACGTCCACAGATGCATTTATGTTGCCTTGACATGTGGGCGGTTGGAGACCGAGTTCTTCCATCTCCCTAGTGCTGAAGAGGGTGAGTCTGCTGTTAGCTTTATTTTTTCGTAGATAACTCAGTAGGTGGAGAAGTCTAGCTTTTTATTTATCCTTGGAATCCCGAAGTTTGACGGGCCCACCGCAGCTACTCTGGGCACGCTTCCAGACCAGCCCAGGAAAGCAAATACCATGATAAAGTGGGTCCACTGAGTTGGTCTGACTTCCCAGCGCATCTGACTTTTTACACCATCCCCGCTGCAGTGGTCTGCTTAGTGTGCGACAACATGGTCTAAAAAAAATGTACGTATCCTAAATGAAAAATACTCGGTTGCCCCCAGATGCTCCCCATTACGTGAGGTGCTCAGCTAGCCCGTCTTCCCGCGGGGGAGGGTCCTGCCTCGGCCCGCTCTGGTCAGGGCGGCGGCCGCAGAATCACCCGCCGACTCCTTCCCCTGGAGCACACCGAGGCCGCCTGGAGCACATCGTGCACCGAGTAACCCAGATACGAACGGCAAGGATCGCCGTAACCGAAGTTTTACCGGAATGTGCCAGGGCCAGGAGTGAGCAAGTGGTTTTGGAAAAACGGTGCCACTAGACTTGCTCAACACAGGGTTGCCCCAAAGTTTCACTCTGTTAAAAAAAAAAAAAAAAAATCCCGTAGCTGCCAACGCGGTGACACAGGGATGCCTGTGCGAGAACACGGCTGGGGGTGTGGTGTTTTCTGTTCATCCCTCCGGGGACTCAGGTAGACCCTCTGAAGCAGCAAACACGAGAACGTTCCATCCGCCGGCTGTCCTCGGTGGCGCCCTGCCCGCCTGTCCCGCCTTGGAGGTCCCGGTGCTGCGGCTCCGGCCGGGGAGCCCTTCAGCTTCTCTCTGGGGTGGCTCATGCGGATCTGTTGATACACTGAATTTTTGAAGTCAAGGAATCCGGGTTTTGTTTCCGGTTCCAGAAAGCCTTCTTTTCCGTGCTCCCCTGACCCGTTCCTGAGAATCCGTAGGGCGTGCATGTCCGGCTTCTCTGAGGATGCTTCCCGGGGCTCAGCTTCCCGCCGCTGGTGCCACGTGTCCGCCGGGGTCTGTCTGCCTCTTACCCCCGTGCCAGGTTTCTCTCGTCCACGTCCCCCTCGCGGTGTTGGGTCCGCTGAGTAGTCACAGCGGGTTGGTGGGGTTTAGTGGCAGGCGCGGGCGTCTCTGCTCCTTGGGGTCAGACTGGCAAAGGCTAGCTGCTGAGGCACAAGGAGGGTCTTCCCAACTGTAGGGAAATCTTCACCATCCGCCAAAACCAGCACCAGCTCAGCTTCAGGGAGCCGCTCCCCCACTGGTCTCTAGAGCCCTTCTGCAAAGGGCTTCACTCGTCTCCTCCAGCTGAGCCCGCCCGCCCCGGTCTTTGCACCCCTCAGCACCCCCCCAGCACGACCTGCCGCAGGATCAGTCCCCAGGGCTCCCAGCTCCTGTCAGCTTTGCCCATGAACGATGACTAGGGTGCATCGTCAAGTTCTCGTGCTCTGTCCTGTCCCATTCTTCTGACTCCCCAGTGGAAATCACTGGAATGGGAGCCCCTTTTCAGTTAATGGCAAGACTGGCTAGAACGCATCCGCTTAAGAGAAACTACTTGCAGAGACCAAGTCAGCATGCGTTCAAAAAGATGTGGGTTTTTTTATTCCCTTTCCTGATCTAGTAGTCCACTACTACGTACCTAGCCCCAGGAAATAGTTTTTAATCAAAAAAAGGTTTATGAAGACCTTCGTTACTTATAAAGTAAAAAACGGCCAACAACCTAATTGTCCATCACCAGGAGCATGGCTAAGGGGATGCGGGACCCTCCCCTGAGGAAACAGGCATTCATGGCTTTGGACATGATCACCTAGAGCAAGGCTTCGAGTCCTTTGGGCAGTAGGTGAAGGGCGCCCGTTCGTGTGTCCTGTGCGAACCCAGCGGTGGATCTATCGTGTGCAAAAAAGGAAAGCGGCCCGGAAGCTCTCCGTGGCTGGGTACAGGTAGCCCACGGGGATTTCTCCTTCACCCGCCGCTGCCTCTATTTTACTACTTCCCCAGTGTAGGAGGGAATCAAACGGTGTTGGAAAGATTCTTTGGAAACCACATGTATGGCTCCCAGGGCAGAGGCCTGAGCTCCGATAAAGCAGTTGTGACATGTCAACGGCCTCTTGAGAGGGAGCCTGAAGTTCTCACTGACAGTTTCCAGGAGGCTTCAGCTCCCGCCGGCCCTCGCTGGATCGATGACTGCATCAGAGAAGCCTGTTGTGGGGCCATTTACCAGAGCGTCTCCCTGGCATGACAGAGGGTACGGTAATAACTAAAACAAGGTCTGACCTTGGGCAAGGAGAAAGGTGCACCCCACACCCCAGCTCGGCTCCCCAGACCCGCCGTGTCGTGCTGTGGGGCCAGAACTCCAAATGGCACCCGTGAGCACCTGAGGACCAGGTGGCAGATGCGGAATTAAAGCTTAAGTGTTTGCACACACTCAGACGCCGTTTCTGCCAAAACTCCTTCAGAGAGCGGATCTGGGCACGGGCACGGTCCCCTTGGCACCCCCCACCCTCCCCTCACTCCCTGCCGGGCTCCACAGGGGCAGCCCCCACGGCCCCCACCCAGGAAGCTTCCTGCACGGAGGAAGTTACGTCTAGACAAGTACATTTGCTTTTAACTGTATTCGAAGTTTCTCTGCTGCTGGTGTCACCAATTTATTTATAACGTCTCCAGGTTGTTTACAGCAGCTTTGCAGAGCCATGTCTAGACCGCTGCGGCCCCGTCCCCATGTGAAACCGAGTCTGTCACATCATTTTTCCATAAAATGCCTGCAGATGGGCTTTATGTACACAGCGAGGAAGCACTGATTCCCTTCCCCCAGGCAACAGAATCCCAGATCCTGCTGTGGCCCAGGGAGCGGTGAGCTTGACTAAGCCAGGGGTCTTTAAGCTTACTTGTTCCAAGTTTTACAGGTTTATCACCCTGCTAAATACACCGACCCCGGGGCTGCCTGGGTGGCCCAGCCAGTTAAGTGTGTGTCTCCAGCTCAGCTCATGATCCCGGGGGTCCTGGGATCAGACCCCAAATTGGGTTCCCTATTCAGTGCAGGGTCAGCTCTTATCCCTCTGCCCTCCCCACTGTCCATGCTCGTGGTCAGCCCCTCTCTCTCCCAAATAAATAATATCCTCAAGAAAGAAGTAAATAAATTGGTCCCATATCTGGTAATCAAGCTGAAGAAATGACTGAATTAAAGGAGGAAGACAGTAATCACATTTTGTAAGTGGATTCCATGAATGCCCTGCTTGGAGGAATGATGATTGATCTACGTAGGGTCAGACCACTCGATGGAAAAACCTGTCCATCGTTTAAGTGCTAATAAATTAGGTTAGCTTTATGAAAGGTGTTGATAATTTCACTTAAAGTAGTTCTCAACAAGGACAGTTATGCCAACCAGGGGACATGGAATGATATCCGAAGACAGTTTGGTTGTGGTTGTGATACAAGGTACGCTCAGCAGCCCAAAAGCAGGGGGCAGTCCCCACCACAAAGGAGGATCTGGGCCCCCATGTGAAGAATGCCAGAGTTTAAAAAAGAAAGTGGACCTATGGATTTGCATTATTATTACACTTAGATAAAGAAGGCACTGGCTTAGCAAGAGAAGGAACCAAACAGACCAGATGCTCACTGTATCTGCTCATCTCTTCCTCCAAATTATAAACCTGTAGAGTAGGCACAATCGAGGCTGTGTGTAGCCATTCATATAAAATAATGTAGCCGGCTTAGGTCTTTTTAATGGACTTGAAGAACTCAGTCTTACTTGGTGATAAATTGACGAAAGAGCCATTTAATTAAGTCTTGGGATGACTAACTGGGTTGTCCTTTCAGGACGGAACACTACTATCACGGTAAGAATCACAAAAGGTGATTTTTGTGATCATTGAAGGTTTAAGTGACTATTCAGTTCATACGGAAACGTTTATGTTGGCTGAGTCTAAAGCACTGACACATCGAATTTGTTTCAAAATGGCATCACCTATCCCCTTATCCTTTCCAGACACAATTTTGTCACCAGGAGCGAATTTTCCACCAACACAAGTGATGCCTCAGGCTGTCACTGAGCTTCTCTGCCCGCCCCCCATCGCTTCCTGCTTGCTGCTTTGTCTGTCTGTCCTTATCTTTGCATCCTTTTCCATTTCAGTGTTTATAAAATGCTTTGAAGTGGAAAACTATCAAGGTTGCAAAAACCGAGTGTAAGGCAGACAGCTATGCAGAAATGCCTAATGTTCTCTGAGTCGAGTTCATGAATTTTTACCGCATGGACTATGGCTACAGCTGTTAAAAGGCATCTCCACCCCTGCCATCTCCCTTTCCCGCTGGATGGTTCTCAGCTTTATTCTGGAAGTTGCCACATAAGCAACTTCTGAATCCCTGTTTAGTTCTTAAAGCCAAAACAACAAGTTAGAGGCTGTGATTTCTCTCTCCAGGGAACAACAGAGAAGAGAAGATGCATATCCAGGGGCAATGACCACATTAGGCCCCTGGGGTCCAGAACCGTGGTTTTTCTAGTTTATCCAAAGAGAAGTGGGGTGACCACATACTCACCCAGCCCATGCTGAGTTCTGTGGTGGGGAAAGGGAAAGATCTTAAGATTGGATTGGCCACATCATGGGGTCTTGCAAAAACACGTGCCAAGTGGGGCTCATTCTGTGGGAGAGGCCCTTCAGAGGATTGTGCAGCTCCAGAAATCACATATCCAGATACTCTAACAGCAACCGGAGACCTGAACTATCCCCGCCTGCTGCTGCATTCATCGAGGCCAAGCCCTTCCCATCAACCCTCCGCAAACTGGTTAATCAAAAGAGATTACGAAAAAAAAGAGATTATGCATCTTCAAGGTCTTGGCAAAAGGACCGAGGTGAGGTGGCTCCTTCAGGAGCAAAGAGAAAGACATGAGTAGTGCCGAGCCCTGTGAACCTGCGGCCCCAGCCCTGCCACAGCAAGGCCTTGGTGGGTGCTCTCAGCCCTTCTGAAGGGACCCCCACGACCGACAGCAGGGGGCAGCGCACAGGGAAGATGAACTACTCTAGAAAAGCATTACCTGGCTTGACTCTACTTGCTGAAAGGAAACTATACGGAACTTCCCAAGAGCTTCACCCTTTCCGACTCCATGACCCACTCAAAGAATCGTACGGCCTTGTCCAAGAAGGAAGGATGCTAGGAGGAAAAACCTGGGACCACGGAGGGATTCTTTGATGATGTGGCATGTCTGGCTCCATAATTCCCAATGGGTGTTTAAGTCCATCAGCCAACCCTAGCTAGAGGCACTTCCACCCCACCAGCAAACACAGCTCAGGGACTCCCCAACTGGCGTTTCTTCACTCACCAGGACTGGCTGCATCTCACAGAAAACCAGGAGGGAAGCCAGCTCGATGTCTTCACTGTACCCGTTCTTCAGAGGAACAGATCTGAATCCTGCAGCAGAGAATGGAGAGGTAATGCAAAGACAGGCCATTCATGTCCGCCCTTAGCTTTCTTAGGGTTCCTGGGGATCCCATGTCCAGTGCCAGGAGCAGATAAGTTAGTGACCTATGCTGGGGGCTGACTTTCTGGAAACCAGGGATCCCCTCCTGATGGCTCGTCACAGGGGTTCCAGCATACAGCTCCGACGGACATAAAGATCTCTGCCATGTAGAAATGAAAATCATTCACTCAAAAGAAATCCAAACGTACAGAACATGACACATTTGGAGGAACTACTGCTGTGGTTCAATTCCTTCAGTCCTCTGGAAGCCAGAAGACTCACAGGAGTAACGCACCCTTGTGTCCCCTCCTGCGTGTCTGCCTTTAGAAAGCATAGGAAGGGGTGGGGGGTTCATCCTGAAAGATTTCCAGTAGGAGGAAATGTGTCCCTGGGCAGTCCGTAGCAGTACTGATCCTCCTCTGGAAGCCGTTCTCTATTTATAATTAGGATACTCATTTAAGTTATAATTTAGGGGGGAGGGTTGAGGTAGAGCTGATCTGCCCCCCCCCACACTAATGTTTACGACAACACAGCTCAAAGGTTGGTTGGTTTGCTTGTTTTGACTTAGTCTAAACAAATACGTAGTAAAAACGGAAGTCTCGTTCCTACCCACTCATAATCCCTTCCTCTAGAAGGAGCCACGTTAACAGATTTGACATTGATTTCTTCTAAGTCACTAACGACAGGACGGGATGGTTTTCGTTTAGCATTCTGTTTTGGAGATGCTATGGCCCTACTTGGTCTCAAAAGCTTTTACTTGCATCGTCTTCTCATCCTCCTGGGCAAGCCATGCCTGCATGTTTCCTCTGTGTCTTCCACCATCCGGGCCTGGCCTTGCCGGATGATCATTCTTGCCCTCTTGGAGAGCCTTAACAGTATCGCTGGGCGGGTCCCTCTCTCCCTTCCCAGTGCTTTCGGTGAGGAGGTTGATGTGCCTTTTGCAAGCCCGCACCTCCTCTCTCCTTCCTTCCCCTCATCTGGGCGAGCCGAATCACTGTCTCCGGAAGGCACTCCGTGTAAACACCGCCGACCCCTGACAACCCAGGTTTGGACTGTGTGGGTCCATTTTACGCGCAGATTTTTTGCCCGGTGAGTACAGTACTCTAAGTGTCTTAACATGTTTCCTCTTCCAGCTTACCTTGAGAACACAACGTCTGTGTTAATTGACGGTCACGAGGCTTCCGGCCAGCCGTCGGCTGTGAGGAGGTTTGCGGGGAGTCAAATCCCAGGTGGCTTTGTGACTGCTCGAGGCACGACATCCCCAACCGCCACGTTGTTCAAGGGTCCACTATATCGCCTTTCGTTTTCTACCGTAATTCTCCAAAGGAGACTTGGGTATAAAGTCGTCAGACACACAGCGGAGCTCAGGTGACGGTGCAGGGAACACGTGTGTGCCGGCCACCCCGATCCGTTAACCGTTCCCTGCGCTTCTAACCGCACTTGCCCACCCCCCGTCTGGCCCCCAGGCTGTAGGAACGTGTCTCCCCGTGGGACGCGGACGCCTGTGCGCGTCCCCCCTGCGCGCTGGCAGGCGTCTCACCAGCTGGACCTCAGTCCTTGGTTTCAGGGTCTTCCCACTGAAACTGTGCATTTCATTGTGTGCGAATTTCAAACGTCCGGTGCTCGGCGCCCGTTCCTTGGACTCCTCCGTCAGTGCTCCTGCTGGCTCCCCTTGTGCTCTCATTTTCTTCCATACCACCTCGTGAGACCGAAAATGCTCGAACGCCACATACTCGAATGCATCCGTTCTTTGGCTTTATACGTGACAGTTTGGGTATAAAACTCTCAGGTCAGACCTTTCCCGGGAGTTTGTCGAAGACGTTGCGTCCCGTGAATAGTGACAGTTTCTGACCTCTTCTCCCCCTCGAGGTGGCGCGATTTGTCCCGGCTTCTCTGCTGGGCTGCTTGGCCCGAGTCTGCATCTGTAAGGGCTGGTCCCCCACAGATAGGTGGAGGAGAGGGGGACAGCGCGGAGGAGGCCTGTCTAGGCATTGAGCGGCTCTTGGAATGGCCTGGCCTACGGAGTGCTCCGAGGACTCGGGAAGGCTGCGAAGGAGCCGGCACACTCCGATGGCGGGGCAGTGCCCTTCTGCTTAGAGCCAGCAGCCAGCAGGTGCCCCTAGAGTTGGAGAAGTGAGCCCCATCCCCACCCCCCTCCTTTCAATGGCCAGCTCTCATTTCCTGAGCAGTCTTCATGCATCCTGGCGTTAGGGCAGAAAGGTGTTTCCCAGTTTACCAGAAACAGTTTGGTTTTTTTTGTTGCTGCTGCTGGTGGTTTGGGTTGTGTCGTAGACACAAAGGAAACAGAGACCTCTTCTGAAGCCGCTCCGTAGTTGGTGCATCGGGAGCAGCATAGGCCTTCAGAGTCGGAAGAACGTGGGGTGTGCAGTGAGACATTCCTGGGTCTGCAGCCCAGCTCTGGTCCTACAGGGGTGTGACCCTGAGCAAGTTCGTTAACATCTCTAGGCCCCAAAGCGCTGGTGTTTAAAAGGCAGAGGTGATAAAACCTCTTTCCCAGGACTGCTGCAAGGATTAAAGAGTTGAAGGCACAAAAAGCAATAAACGATGTTTTCCTTCCTTTCTGAGCTCCATCTGGCTCAAAAGCTTAAGTGCATCCCTAGCGACAGTGGGCAGAGTTTGTGAGTTCAGAAGGCTCCAAAAGCCTTATGTGAAAAGGTATTGTTTCACGCCTTCCCTGAATATGGATGTGCCAGGCCTCGCTGGGAATCGCAGAGGAGCAAGACAAGGTCCTTACCGACCATTCTCACAGCGGGGGGGAAAGGGTCACATGTTTCATCATCCATGACCTACTGCTCTTTTAAAAAATTACAAAGATTTTATTGATAGATAGATGGAGGAGAGGGAGAAGCAGGCTCCTTGCTGAGTGGGGAGCCCAACGTGTGGTCCTATCCCAGGACCCCGGGATCATGACTTGAGCCGAAGGCAGCCATTTAACCAACTGAGCCACCCAGGCGTCCCTGTTCTTTGTATTTAAAATTTTTTTTTCCATTTATTTATTTGACAGGCAGAGATCACAAGTAGGCAGAGAGGCAAGCAGAGAGAGAGGGAGGAAGCAGGTTCCCTGCGGAGCAGAGAGCCTGATGCGGGGCTCGATCCCAGGACCCTGGGACCATGACCTGAGCCGAAGGCAGAGGCTTTAACCCACTGAGCCACCCAGGCGCCCCTGTTCTTTGTATTTTAAATCTTCAAGCTAAGTGCTAACATTTTCTAGATTAATGGCCACAGTTCGGCTGGTAAGGTATGGGCAGGAGCATCAACTCCGACCTCTCTCTCTCTCCAAGGCATTAGGAGCAAGTACAAAGCTCACATCCCTTCTCCTTCCAGAGGCCACGGTAACGAGGTCCTGACAGCACGGCAGGGTGGGTCCGGGAGACGTGGGCTGAGAACACAGTTACCACAGAAGGAAATCTCTCCTAGGCTGTCTGTCTGTCTGCTGTTGTAAAAGGGCACATTACAGAACTGCAGCTTCACCACTGGGTTTAAAGTAGCTGCCTGAGTGGGCCAGGTCCCCAAGAGGGGTTGCCAAATAGATTTCAGGGACTCACATGTGCATACTGTGAGAGAACATGATGAAGACGGCTGCCTCCAAAGTTCTTCTCGACTCCTTTACTTAGGAATTTGTTTCCTGGATGGTAGGATGAGCAGCCGAGCTCAGCCCTCTCCAGGTGCCCGCTGAGGATCTGGGGAAGCCTGCCCCTGCCTGTCCCCCCACCCAGGTGGAGCCCAGCACCCAGGGACAGGCACAGGGACCTGCACTTTCTAGGCCCAGGGTTAGCTGGGCAGGTGCTGGAAATGATCAGCTT
The DNA here is from genome assembly GCA_003697995.1 of Taxidea taxus jeffersonii. NCBI lineage: Eukaryota > Metazoa > Chordata > Mammalia > Carnivora > Mustelidae > Taxidea > Taxidea taxus. The sequence goes on along the minus strand of RCUC01160768.1, from coordinate 37,369 downwards.
TAGGATACTAACAAAGGCAGAGGGTTAAGGAATATCTGCTATTGTTTCAAGTTTAGAAAAAACAAAGGAAACAGGACACGAGATTTCCAAACACCACCAAGAGAAAAGACGATATGGGTATATAAATCACTAAAATGAGGGATCTGTTTCTCTTAAAAATGATCCTTGGGGAACAGTGACCGCATGAGGACTCCAAAAGGACCTATGATCTTGTGGCTCCATGCCTCAGAAACGCCACGAGGGAAAAGGGAATTCGGCATCGAGCGAGGGCCCGTTTGTCAAAGGTGACGCAATCCAGCAGGAGGGTAAAAGCAAACCCGACAAGGTCAGGACAGCCCCGTTTACTAAGCGCAGAAAGCTCACGCGTCCACGTTCCCTCCCTGGGGGGGGGTCTTACTGCCTTGGGGGGATGGGACTCAGTTTCTTTGTTTTTCAGGTTTTTAAAGATTTTGCATGTTTGCACGCCAGAGCGAGCACGAGCACGAGTGGGGGGAGAGGGAGGAGCAGAGATCCCAAGCCCCGGAGATCATGACCTGAGCCTTTAAAGGCAGACGTTGAACTGATTTAACAGTTTATCAACCGTTCCAATTTTATGGGAGAGCAAGGTGAAGCTCTGCTGACATGGGAAGCAGCAGATCTGAGACTGTACCTCCCAGCTGCACGGGGCCCTTTCCTTCCCTCCTGGGGCACAGTGCCAGCCCAGCGGGCGTGGGGGGTAGGCATGGTACAGCCCTGAGCCTTCCAAAAAGAGACCTATCGACACTGCCGGGTGGACAACACCCAGAGGCCTGACTGCACGGGGCGTACCCTTCCCCTCTTCCCTGGTCCGGATGTCAGCTCATGGGGACAACTTTATGTGATTAGCTGTCTGAGCCACCCAGTCCCTTTTGCAACAATGTAATAAAAACCAGAATGCTGCCTCGTTCTTCCTAAAGCCAGCAGCACGAACCACAAGGGATGCTAAGCCCAGACCGCACCTCTTAATTAAAATGACTTACCCGATTTGATTCCTTTGATGGGGTAAGTGGCGTGGGCAAGGAAGTTGGGATCACTGAACATATCTTCCTCGTAGACGACAAAGCGCAGGAACGCCAGGTTGGGGTCATAAATTTCAAAGGTCACTTTCTCCTGTGTTGGAGCCCAAATAGGACTGAGGCCATTGTCATCTGGGAGGAGACAGAGGCTCAGCAGAGGCTCCGCTGCTCTTGCCCCCTCCTGGTTACACCACCTCTTTTGTCCCTCGGCTTTTTGAATCTCCTTAGCAGCCCTATAAATAGGCATTGAGGCCAAAATCTAAGAATACTTCTTTTTCCAGGAGCAAGCCTGGTAGAGCGGCTGTCACAGTTCCGGTCCTTCGTAAGCAGAGAAGAGGGACCACAGCCCTTGCTGCAGTTTCCGTCCGCTCCCGAGGGGTCGGGCAGGGACAGGGAGGTTTAGAAGAGATCGGAGTGGGGAGCTGCACCGCTCCTCTGGACAAGGAAGTGGGGCTGGCTCTCTGAAAAGGTGGAATGGATGTGGGTTCTGGAGTAGTTGGGGTGAACTAGCCTCTTGGAGCAAGGGCAGCTGTGGGCCTGGCCCAAGCCCTGGGAAATGTCAGTTTAACTGGTACACGTGTGAGTTGTTGCTCAGGCTGCCCCTTACCAGGGACAGTGATGCCAGGCCTTAAAACACTGACCGTTTCTTCCTGGCTTCAGGGTCTCCCTTCCCTTGGAGGATAGAATCCCCCAGGTTAGACGGCGGCCTGTGGGCCAGCCACACCCTCTGTGTCTCTCTGTCTTAGCCTTGGGCACAGTAGATAAAGCGGGCGGGCCCAAAGAGGCCCAGGACTCCCACCGAGAGTGGCCTGGTGTCTGTCCAACTAATCGTGGGGTCCTGCGTTTCCCCCCCCCACCGGCCCCAAGCTGGACAGTAGCAGGGATGAGGGATGAAGGAAAAGCCACGGACAATAAAAGTACATCAGATCCCCCCCCCAGGATGCAACTTACTCACAACTGTTGTCTTAAACTTGTTGTTGTCATACTCAGCTCCACAGATTTCCACCTCCACAAAGGGACACGCAATACTTCGTCCAAGTTTGGGGAGATGGCGAGCCCCGAGAACCTAGGACACCAAAGGTAAGTACTGGAGGTCTTCCGGAGCACAGAGCTTAGTGTCGGTGCCAGAGTCAGACCAGAGGAGGTCCCAGGCGGCCTGACAGCCCTCAGCAGGGGCCACCCCACTGCTTCCCCCTCGTGGATGGGGAAATTGGGCTGGAGAAGCCAGGATGGAAACCCTCATGCCATCACGGAGACCTCCCCAAGCACAGACATGCACACGCCTTTGCCCCCCCAACCAAGAACCTCCAGAGGTTCTTGGTCCTCAGGAAAGGACAGAGGAGAAAGTGGTATTTTTTTTAAAAGACTTTTCATGACACATGCTGGACTTTTTTTTCCGCCTTAATCATATGAGAAATGCAGTTCTAATCTCTGTCTTGCATACTTTCCAAAAGAGGAAAAAACCAAAACTCTTAGGAAGAGACAAGGCGTTCTCGGAAAGTTGGATGCATTTTCATCCATTTTCACCCACTAAACCTGGCTGCTGGGGGGAGACACTCTCTCCTTCGTGAAGATCAAATGGCCATTTCTCATGTTTATTTCCCTCCTTCTCAGGCTGGAGGCTGATGTCACTGAGACCCTGCTGAACCCAGCAAGAGCTGAAATCCTACCTCCCCCCTGGCCGGTGACATGGGGAGGTGACCAAGTCTCCTCGCTGGGACCTGGGGTGCCCTGAAATTCAGATCTGAAACAGTGACTGGATGTTGATGGTTTCAGCAGGCGGACAGGTGTCACGAGCTAGAGGCCTGAGTTACCTTGACCGACAGAGTCATCAAGATCTTCCTCTGGGACTCGGGAGGCATGGGGTCATACTGCTCGGCCCTCATGCTCTCAGGCTGGAGGACGTAGCCGGTGCGACCATTGAGTGAGAACAAGGCGTGGTTCATCTGCATGTACTTATCTGGGAAGGAAAGGATGCCGTGGCAGGTAAGAAAAGGGAGCCTCTTAGGCCGGTCATGCTGGGGGAGGAGGAGTTGGGGGGGGCGATTTATACCTATTTACAAAAATAATAATAAAAAATAAGTTCAGGCAGTTTGTTTCAAAAAAAAAATCCCAACTAGTGAACACCATTCTAAGTGTGACACTAAAACCTACTCAATGCTCAAAATTTCTTACATTTTTTTCCTGAGAGTTAATTTTAAAATTTCAGTTAAGATAGGCTGCACACGAGAAACTCGATTATCATATGGTTTCCACTTACTGTGGAGCATAAGGAATAACACGGAGGATACTAGGAGAAGGAAGGGAAGAGTGAGCTGGGGGAAATCGGAGGGGGAGACAACCACGAGAGACTGCGGACTCAGAGGGTTTTGGAGGGGCGGGGGCGGGAGTGGTGAGCCTGGTGGTGGGACTAAGGAGGGCCCATTGCATGGAGCACGGGGTGTGCTGCGCAAACGATGAGATCTTGGAACACCGACAAAAGAAAAGATAGGCCGCGCACCCACACACAATCATTTTAGCTCAAGTGACAGCGAAAGAGCCACGCACGAAAGCGATCTGACAGTGTTGCTATACGTGACTTCACCCCATTAGTGAGAGGAGGTAAAAAGCACAGTTTGCAGGAAAGAAAACGCTTTCTCAGTACACGGAAAACCGGCTCACTTTACTCCGAGTAAGGAGTAACATCGTGACATCGATTTGTACCTACCGCACGCACAAAGCTCAACAAGGTTGACTAGGGTTGGTGAAGTCACACTGGGAACGGCGTATTCGAACCCTCGCCCGCTCGCGCTCCCCCCGCCAGGTCTCCGGAGGCCCGGCGGGTGAGGCGCGGCGGGGTGCAGGTGTTCGGTGGGTCTCCTCAGGAAAGTTGGCCCAAATGCCAACGCGATAGGACCCAGCTGGCCCTGAGCTCTCGGTCCCGCCGCTGGACTCCCCCCACCTCTGAAGCCGGGCTCGCGTGAGCTTACAGAGGGCAGGGCCGTCCTTAAGGGCAAATGGGGAAGTGCCTCGGTGGGGGAGACCTGTTAAACAGGGTAGGGCTCCACTCAGTGGAATCCTGCACAGGCATGAAAACGATATAAAGGAGACTACTGATGAGATTCGTCAACCAAAGAGCCCAGTGCTGCGATTTATGCTACCACTGGTATGAAAATGTTTTGCATGTTGGCTCTTCTCAGCAGTGAGCATCTCTGAGAGTCTGAGTGGGAAGCCCTCAAAGAAGGAGAGGCCAGGAGAAGAGCTCCCTGAGGATGGCCACTGAGCACCTGGATCCAGCTATGCCTGAGGCTTGATGCTAACTCCTGGACTTTCATTCCACGAGCTTGTTTCCTTTCTCCCTTCAGCCACCCTACTCCATCACCTGCCGAATACAAAAGCCCCGTGTCCCACCATCACTCCATCCAACGGCTGGGCCCCACACTGGCGTGCTGATGAACCCTGACAGATCCTGGGACAGGGGACTGGGCCTGGAGTGACGTCACCATCAGGGCTCCTTTACCTGGAGTCTGGAAATTGAGAGCCACCATCTGGGAGCCGCACAGCCAGAGGCGAAAGGGGTCGTAGTTGGAGGAGTCCACCCTCTGTCCCTTGGGGTAAACTCGGGTCAGGCCCTTCTGGTTGTACTTCAGGAGGTCGATGGGTTTCTGCCTGACAACACTGTCCGCCTTCGTCTCCACAAAGGAGCGGATTTCTCGGAAGTCGGGGTTTTCTGCGCACAAGAGAGGGAGTCACCACTTAGTCTGTCGGCTGCTCTGCCGTGATGTTTGCTGCTCCAGCTGAATGCGCAGGTGGGAAGAGAAACCAGGAACCTCGGGGCCGAGGGCCGGGGGTGAGGATGCTCTTACCCTCCCCGGTACTGCTCTGGGCTCTTGCCCGCCGAGGATCCCCGCGTGCCCACAGCCTTGCGGTCTGGGATTCGTGTCATTTACTTCTTGTTTAAAACCACCACCAGCCTTGTGCCCGAAAACCAGTGGTACAGTTACAGAAGGGGACACGGTGGCGGATGGCTGCAGGGATCAGGAGGAGGAGGAGAGCTTAGGATCTGCCTTCCTCCTCCCAGATACTGTGCAGAAAACAAGTGCACCAGGACCCATGGGGGAGGGAGGGTCTGCTGCCTACAGGCAGGGGTGGGGTCCGAGGGAGTGCCGAGGTACAGGACCCTGCAGCTGTGGCCGCCCGCCCCTGACCACCCGGAGTCCGGCTCTGAGCTCCACCACAGGGACCAAGGGACCCGCCGCCCAGTGACGGGTAACTAGGCTTCAGTGCTGTTTCTCTGGTCCTCCATCCTGGAATCAGAGGCTTCAAACCAAACAAAGGCGGAGGGAGGAAAAGAACAGGATCTTATTAGGGCCAAGAACTTACTCCTATGGAGATGGGAAAAGATTCATTTATTAATCCTCCTGTGGCAAGCTCCATGGCCCCAGAAGCCCTCCAGGTCCTGATTCCTGGAGCCTGGGACTGTAACTTACCTGGCAAAGGGACTTTGCAGATGGGATTACATTAAGGAGTCTGAAAGGGGGAGATTTTCTGGGCCCTAAACGTAGGGTCTGTGGATAAGAGGTGGAGGGAGATGGGACCACAAGACACAGGCAGCAACCGGAAAAGGCAAGGCACGGACTCTCCCCTTGAACCCCTGGATGGAGCAGGACCCTGCCAGCACCTGGACTTCAGCCCAGTGACCCTGAAGTTGGAGGCCTGGCCTCCCAGGCTGCAGGCAAGCAAGGGGGTGGTGGTGGCTTTCCCCGCCTGGCTTGCTGTCACTGGTCGAAGCAGTAGGGGATACTAACGCCTCCGGCAAGTTCTCCTCCTGCCCCCTTGCCCTGAGGACAAAGTCCACTTAGAGCCCTGGAGGAGCTGGAGCCTCTCTCTCTGCCCTCGGACAGCACCTGACTCCAAAGGGAAGCAGGGTTTGCAGGGAAGGTCGGGGCAGAGCCGGGGGCACCGTACCGAGATTGTCCTTGGACTTGCTGGTCGGCTTGCAGTAGACGACCAGGTCCGAGAGCTCGATGGCGATGGACTGGTTCTTCTCCCAGTACTTCATGCTGTTCTCCTGTTGGAGCCAGCCCCCAGCGTCAGCCCTGAGGCTGCCCCCATTTTCCTTCCCAGAACCCCCCCCGCCCCGTCCCCTTTCTGCCTCCTGCAGGCTCGGATCCTTAATACAGTTGGAAGCTTTCCTTTGCTCTACGCCTCCTCTCCTGTGTTCTGAAATTCCTGTGTTGTTTCTGCCCAGAACTGGGGTCGAGCTGGATCCCTGGGCATAGTTCCCAGGAATGGGGGGAGGGTCCCCGTTGTCAGCACCCCCCTTTCCTCGACCCTCTGCTCTCAGGCTCCTGCCCTATCCATTCCCCTAAAATCACATGGTTAGAGCTGTCCGAGCCCAAGACCTCCCGCCCTTGTGGGCACTGTACCTCCTTGTCTGAACCCCCTTGTCCCTGCACCGTGCCTCTGACCTCACCCATCCTGGCTTACGACAAAGGCTGTCCAGGCCCTCGGCCCCATGCCATGTCCCCTTGGAAGCACACTATCCATTCGATCCCCATCTGTGTATGGATGAGTGCCTGCTTCACCCTAGACAACACACCTTTCTCTGATCTCCCCAAATTCTGCTTCTGCCCCACTGGCAGGAAGGGGGACGCTGGAGCATTAAGGATGTGCAGATGCTACCCTTCACCGGTCACAGGGCTGCTTAGCTTCAGGCCTCACACGCTACGTGCTAAGTGCATAATGGATACGACGGAGGGTGGCCCCCACCTCCCCTGAGCGGTAGAATTTGTGTTCATTTTGCAAAGGACTCGCAGCGTCCACGCTCCACAGCGGGCCAGTGACGAGACAAGCGGCTTTCACACCGGGCCTCACCCTTGTTAGCACCTTGCTTTGTCCCTTACACATCATCTCCCAGAGAAGATGCTTCTAAAATCCCACCAAGTTCACGTCCTGGGTCCCTTTGAACCACAGCACTGACCTCCTGCTCCTCACCCTGTACCCCCCTCACCACCCCAATCATCCTTCCTCTGCCAGTCCAGGAGCTCACTCCTGCTTCTGGGCTCTACCCCAATCATGCCTCTTCCAGGAAGCCTTCCTGGTTAACTCCAGCCAGGACGAGGAAAAAAACTGTGCTCTGCACCACTCCTGCCTAGCGCCGTCCTCACAGAGACCTGTGCGGGGAGCAAGTGTTCCAGGGACAGCTGATTTGGTGAGCGAGGCTTCCTACCACCTGGTTAGGACGGCAGGAACTGGAATCAGGGGCTCAAACGCTGGCCCTCTGGGCACATTGTATAACCTGTGCCTCAGTTTCCACAACTAGAAAATGAGGCTAACTGGAAGACTCCCCTTCTAGGGCCTCCAAGCTGTAAGCAGGAAGCCCTGGGTACCCCACCAGGTATGTGGAAGGCCACAAAGGGTGGCCCCTCGGCCCCACACGTGGCCGCGCTAAGGACAGCAGAACTGCACGAGACCAGGGTGCTGGGACCCAGCAAGGCTGAGTTGGGGAAAATTGGTCTAAGCACAGAGCTATGACAAGCCATAGGGTGTCCCTTTTTTCCCCCTCAACCTCAGCAGAAAACAATGAAAGACCTCTCACTTCTTCCAAACTGTGTAACAATTACTCTCCAGAACCGTTAGGTTAGACCCAATAGGCTGTCTCAGAATTTGAAGTCACGACCCAGTGCACTGGCCAGGCTTTTGGAAACTAACCAGACAGATCCTGGTGACTGGACTTTCGCCTTCCACGGTCAATCACAGAGCCCTGAGCAGGGGGTCGATGGTAAGGCCCTAGCCAGGATCTGGCAGTGAGCTCAGTGTTCATCCTGTGACTTTCCCTGGGACTTGGGCCCGGGGTTCGGTGGTTTCTGCGCACTGCTGTTTTCTTAACCTTCACGTGTAATAAGCATCAGCAGAAGTAAAAACCAGTTGAGGAGGAACGTAGATCAAAAGCAGAGAACTGAATGTGAAGCACCAGGCTGCATTTCAGAGCCCTTCCTGCACGGGTGGGGAGCCTTCAGGTCAAGCTTATCGGTCCCCAATAAGAGCGGCGGAGAGCGCCAGGATGCACCATACCCCTTCTCCTGGGGAGCCCCACATACCGACTGAGAACAAGGGCTGTAAGGGCTCTCATTAGTGTTTTCGCTGCTCTCAGCCGGGGCGGGGGTCCCAGAACCACAAATACTAGGACACACTCAGGAGGGTCCTGTCCCATGCTGGCTGATGGTGCCCTCCAGGTCGGGGTGACAGCCATTCCACCAGCAAGGAGGACGGACCCAGAAGGCAGGGGGAACCGATCTGTCAAGTGCAGCCCCGGACAGTGGTGTGCCCGCCCCTCCCCACAGCAGAGGCACAGGAGAACAGAGAGGCTGCCCCCCAGCAGCAGCACACACAGCCTCGCTGGCCACATGCCTGGTGGGGGTGGGAGAAGCCTTGGAGAGAACGTAAGGCCTCGGAACAGACTCGGGCACAGGGTAAGAGCGGGCGCTGCCCAGAAGGGTGCCATCTGCCCAGCCCGCCACAAACAGCCTTCTCAAGTAGATGGCCACATTCCAGGGTGCAGAAAAGAGGGGCAGGGGCTTCTGTGACCACTGACTGGCCAAGATGTGAGGGCCCCCATCCCGGGGGAAGGAAAGAACAGGCGGGTGACCCTCCCAGGACCCCAGAGGAGAGAGACTAATCAACGGTAACCAGGGGGCCGAGGCACCCATGAGATCCTGAGGAAGCTTAGAAATCAGTCCTTTAGGTCAAGATTTGCCTTGAAGCAGCAGAGCATGTGGGAAACCCACACGAAAGCCCAGGCGGCACCTTGCTCCCCCGTCCCAGATACAATACCGTGGGCCCGTGTCGTCCTGGTAGGACAGAGAGACGGTCCCCCGAGCCCTGCTGTGTCAGACACAGGGCCTGGCCCCTTTCGTGCATCATCTCATTTCCTCTGCCCTGAATCCTGTGACGCAGGTATTAGATTCACTTTACAGACGAGACAACAGAGGCCCAGAGACACGTGGTTACGTGCCCAGGGTCCAGCCCTGCCGCTGTCACCCAGATCATGGCCCTTCTCAAAACCCCTCCGGCCCCAACCCGCACTCCAGTTAGGATGAACCTGGAAACACCCCTTCCTATTGGGAGTGGAAGGTCCCCTCCCCCCCAGAACACACTGGTGGAAGGACAGAACGGGATATGGTCGAGTACTAGGTCTCCCTGCAGGTCCTGGATGGGGAGCTCGGGCCATGCTCGCTGCAGAGGAGGAGACTCAGGCTGCTCCAAACGAGGTTGCCAACCAAGAACACGTTCCACGTGAGGAACACAGTACTCCTTGATAGACGCGCAGGGGCAGAGAGGCTCTAAATATTGAGGATCCCTCCACCCACCCTCGCCCTAGCCTCCCCAGGGACCACCAGGGTCCCTTTCTGCTCCACGATGACGGGCGCACCTGTGGCCCAGCCCACGTCTTCCCCGTCCTCCCGCGGCCCCAGCACCCCTGCCCCCACTGCCCCCCAGAAGGAACCCAGCCAAGCCAAGTGCCCACCTTGGTGTCCATCTTCCACGTGATCTCCCGGATACTCTGAAACCACTCGAAGAGCTCCTCTACCTTGTCCGTGGCAAACTCCACCGGGGGGTCGCCTTGCTTCTTGGGCTCCAGGATAAACACGAACTGCTTCTGGTTTTTCCCCTGGGGGGCTTTCACTGTGGGAAAGAGAACAGTGGAAGTCCTGAGCAGCCGGCACGGGAAGGCCAGACCTCACACCACCCAAGCCGCCTCGTGCACGAACCCAGCCAAAGTGTGGCTGCTGCGGTCCCAGGGAGCAGGGAGCAGGGCATCTGCACTGGGGCAGGCGGGGTCACAGCCCAAGAGCTGTCGCGGGCCGAGTCATGTTCTCTGAGAAGCTAAGTCTGCTGCCCGACCCCTGCCCCTGTGAGTGGGACCTCACTTGGAAATAGGATCTTTGCAGATGTCTTTACAGATCTTGAGAGGAGATCCTTCTGGATTTAGGATTGCCCCATCCAAGAACTAGTGTCCTTACCAGAGAAGGGAGAGGGAAATTTGAGACACAGACACAGGAAAGATGGCCCCGAAGACAGAGGCAGACAGTGGAGCATTGGAGCCACAAGCCCAGGAGCGCCAAGGATCGCCAGCAGCCACCAGAAGCTAGGAGGCAGGCATGCGATAGATTCTCTGCAGAGAAAGTATTTTCTAGAAAGAAAATGCCACGGGAGGAGAAATTATGTGCTCGGTAATATCGGGGGTGACATCTCTGAGCTCTTGCAGGCCAAGAACATTCTAAGCAGACTGCACATTCTGGATCTCACTGAACCCCCCTCACTACCTTTCGGGGGTGCTACTCATTTTGTACTCCTGTTATAGGACGGGGACGGGCTCATGGAGGCAAAGTCTCTCCAGCAGTAGTGGCAAAGCAGAGGCTCAAATCAGACCTGGCTCCGAGCTCCGACTTCGTAACCCCGGAGCCGAGGGCTGAGCTCTGCAGACACGGTGTGTACGAGCTAAGAGCAGTGTAGGTGAAGGCCCGGCCCCAAATCGCCAGGCCCCCTTCGCCTCGTCACCAGCATGGGACCTGGTCCCTGAGGGGCTGGCTTCCCTCATCTGCTAACGGGAACACAGGCTGGGTGTCCCTGCGGCACAGGCTGAGGGGTGGGGGCGGCGGCAGCCCCCTCCCTGCCTGGCTGTGGGGGTGCGGGCGGGAATCCGCGCTCCGCCCGCGAGTGCACCTACCGACGTTATAGGTGTTGAGATCCAATATTCCCCGACAGAGAGACCCTAAGGGGTTGTCCTCAATAATCTGTGAAGAAACAAGACATAATGCACGTTAGTGTGAAAGGGAATAATAAAAAGACAACCGGTTTTCCAAAGCACCGTTTCGCCGAGACCCTGCCTGTGCAACTGCCTAAAACGCATTTTCACTACAGGACGCACCCGTGGGGTGTGCAGTGCGCGTCGCTGACAGGGACCCAGCGGCCAGCAGGACCAGCAGGTTCAGCAGTTCCTCTACTGGTCTGCGCAAACGAGCCTGGTGAATTCCGGAAGAGGGTGGCCAACACCTCCATGGATCTGGTTTCAAAAAACCCAGCCTCGGCCCTTCTTCTGACATTATTATGAAAGGGGGCCAGCTAGCCTCCTAAAGGCCAGCTCCGGATCCTTCTGTGGCTCCCCACGTCCTAGGGGCATGATGCTGGTGCTCTGGGATCTGCGTTAAGCCTGCCTTCCAGCTGCACCCGCCACTGAGTGTTTGGGGCACCAGGGTCCGGCTGCGACAGGCAAGATCTTGGTCTCCGGGCAGCTGGCAGAACCGGACCTGCCCGTTGCTGGTCCTACCTCCACCCTGCTCCCCTCCACCAGGATAATGCTGACTGGGGCAGGGCAGGGTGGGCGAGGGGGCTCATCCCTGCCTGAGGCCCGACCTGCTGAACACAGCCACATGCCCAGAGCCACACCTTTGCTTTCGCTGTCCCTCCCCCCTGGAATTTCCTTCTGCCAGCCTCGCTACTGACCTCTAACTCAACGTCTAAGGCTCCCGTGTCCACTACTCCATGCAGGCTTCCTGGATTGCCCCGTCTCCCTTAGGAAATTCCCTGAGCACAGAAAGGCCTCAGAGGCCTCGTTACAGAGGGCCCCTCCTGGGTGCAGGGCGGTCACCTCCCCGCAGAGGCTCTCTGCGCCTTCTGGGCAAGAGGAGGTGAGGGAAGAGAAACCACGTTTGCAACGGCACCGGCAGGGCCCGCCCTGCTTGCTTGCACCAAGCGCGTTCAGAGTGTGCGGCAGCCACATGTTTCATTTACCAGCTGCCTGAAGCAAGGGGCAAATTCCCTGCTTGGCCATTTCACTCCGGAGGGAATTCTCTTGCCTACACCAAGCCTTCCAGCCCAGCGCAACCTGATTAAAACATGACGGGCTTGTCACCGTGACTTCCGCCCACGACTGGGGGGACAATCCCAATTTCCCTGTCACTCTGGCGTCGCTGCTCCGGGGGGGCACACGGCAGCGGCGTGCGTGACACGGCCCCGTGGAGACGGCGCAGCGGACTCCTGGAGGAACAGGACGGCGGCTCCCCCCCGTGCGGTGCCCCGGGCTCACCTGCTTCTCCAGCTCCTCCACGTCGGCTGTTGAAATGTCCTCGACGTAATTGGACGGGAAGTACTGCTGGATTCTGGTTCCGTAGTCCCCTTTCCACCTACGTGAAAACAGAGGGCGTCCGAGGGCCTTGGTGGGGCCGCGTTAAGGATCCCTCACCGCCCGTTAGATCCCAGCCACCGGAGGGGGGCGGAAAGCAGCCGAGTGACCAGGGGGGATGATCGTTATCTGTGACAACCGAGCATTTCAAAGGGATCCTCTGCTTTTTTTTTTTTAAATCAGCAGTGAGTGAGTGGAGGGTCCGTGTCCTCCCCATAACACGATTCTCACGTTTGCTCAAGGGACCAGAAATGTCCGGTGGACCTCGGAGCTCATGTGAGGCAGACGCTCAAGCCTAGGACAGGCTCTGCCCCATTTCAGGGAGAGCTGTGAACGCAGAGATCAGCGTGGGGCCAGCCAGCCAGGAATCAAATTCCAGCTCCGCCACCAACCGTAAAATAGGAATAACCCCAGTGCCTCCCACAGAGGGCTTTACTGGGACCAGAGGGTTCCGCGTATGCTGAGTGTTTTTAACAGTGCCCAGTATACAGTAAGTGCTCAAGTAATGTTAGTTCTCGTTACTCAGCCAAAATACCGCCCCCGTGACCTTCTCTCCTCTGCGATAGCACTGTAAACAAGGGACGTAACCGATCTGTGTATGTGTCTCGACTTCACCAAACCGTGCTCACCTCTAAGGTTCTCCCCCGAGGCAGTGCCCAGGCATGCAGGGCCTGCCCCTCTGTGGGTCAAACTTGACCTTCTTGCCAGATAGCCTGTTGCTCCCACCCTTCTGCCCCTGCCTAGCTTACAGGCCTTGGTCCATTCCCTTTGTATCTAGCTTGTCCCTACCAACCATGTGAGACTCAGCTCAGGCATGCCTCTTCTAGGGAGCCTTCCTTGACTGCTACCAAGCCCAAAAGTTCCTCCTTTGTACTCCTGTCGCCTCTCTCCCCACAAATGGGGAGGCAGTCTGTGCCTTTATATGACTTTTACTTCTGTCTTCCCCACTATGTGAGACCTTTGTTGATCTTAATTGGTACTCAGAGGTGGTGGGAAGCACTTAGTAAACGCCTGTTGACATGAATAAGCCCAGTAAGGACTGGCCGTCCCGTCGCCTGGTGGAAATAGAGGACTTCCAGGCCCCCTCATGCGCCCCATTTCTCCAGACCCCTCGTTGCTGGTGTAATTGTTAACAAGAGCATTCCTTTCGCTCTAAAATGCATCCTAGTGATTCAGTCCCCTAGCCATATTGGCCCTAGGTTGGGAGGATGCACAAAAAGGCGGACTAGGGGCACCTGGGTGGCTCAGTGGGTTAAGCCTCTGCCTTCGGCTCAGGTCATGATCCCAGGGTCCTGGGATGGAGCCCCGATTTGGGCTCTCTGCTCAGCGGGGAGCCTGCTTCCTCCTCTCTCTCTCTCTCTCTGCCTGCTTGTGATCTCTGTCTGTCAAATACATAAATAAAATATTTTTTAAAAAAAGGCAGACCATGCCCCCCACCCCCGGGGATGGTGCTGTTGCCGCCAGAGCAAAGGAAACAGAGGGGACCTCAGCAGGCAGAGTACCCAGAGCCCCTCACCAAAGGCACTGACACCAGACTCTCAGCTCATCTCAAGGGCCCTGGAAATTTAGAGCACCCCACTTCGGACGTGTGAAAAGGCAGGAGGCAGTTTCACACATGGAGAAGTGTGTGATTTAAAGAGGTCTGCCCACGGCTTTGTAAAAGTGACCCACACACATGGAACTGGGGCCTTGACAGAGGCAGGCTACATGGTGACAGAGGCAGGGGCATCATGGGCCCAGGGGAGACCCGGATTCTGGCCGTGCCCCTCAGGGAGAGACGGGTGGACGGTACCACGGTTGGCACATGGAGGCCGGGAGCCTACAAACAAGGGTCCTGGGACCCTACCCCCAGCTTCAGCACATCACTGTTTTGCTACCTTTTTGTTTGTTTGGTTTTGGGTTTTTTTGACTCTGGGGATCCAGGTAAGATACGAATTAGAAAGAGGGCATTCTCAAAAATAACAAACACGCCGACAAAACACTCTGAAAACCACAGAACCTAGTACATGAGTCAAGTCAGGAATATGGGCTTTGGGGTCAGAAGGCCTGGCTTTGAATGCCCGCCTGCTGTGTGGGCCTGGCCGTTTCTGTACCTGTCTGTGCCTCAGTTTCCTCATCTGTAAAATGCAGGTAGGCTTTCAGGGTCACTGAGTGGGTTTAAATGAGTTCTTTCAGATGAAATGTCTAAAACAGTTCTTGACACAAAGAGGCGCTCAATTTAAGCAGCCATTCAGATCTCTAACTCGGGTCCCGCTATGTCACGGGAGAAAGGGATGCCACACGTGGGAGGCGGTTGTTGCTCCACAGTAAGAAATAATCCTGCAAGACCACCTACCTGGGGACATACGGACGGGCAGCCAAACTTTTTCCCAGGTGGAAAGGGAGAAGAGACAGCTGAATGCTGGCACACACCCAGGGGGCTCTGGCCTAAACATGTCACTGCTTCCATCCAGGCTGGGGCCACAGCACAGGACCAAGCGATAGCTTAAGATTTTGAATTTAAAGTAACACACAGGCTCACCTAATGGGAAGACCCCACACTGGTGTGTAGCTATATAACCTGGGAAAGCCCCGTTTCCACCTCTGTAAAGTGGGGGTACCCACAGTCAACCGCGAGGGTCGTATTGGGAATCTCGTTAGACCAGGTGTGAAAGCAATTAGCACGGCCCACAGCCCCGGGGAGGCCTCAATGAGTGGCAGTCGCTGCTATAAATAAGATTATACGCAATATGATGGGACATGTTGTTCTTAACGCTTTTCTCCGTAGAGCATGTCTTACGCCACCTTCGCAGAGAAGGTACAAAGGTCAAAGCCAGCCCAGAAGAGCAGAGAAAGAGGGTCCAGAGCTCAGCCAGCGCCTCAGCCTCACCTGCAGGAAGGGACAGGTCAAGGTCCTCCAGCAAGTGGCCCAGCCCCCCTCAGCCTTACCAGCCCCAGGGCTCCTTGGAGACGTTGTGAATGAGGGCCCCACGGCAGAAGCTCAGCTCATCGCTTCGCTTGGCTTTGTAGTCATACAGAGCTTTCACAGTTCTCTGAGGCTTTGGGGGAGAAAACAAGAAGAAGGTCAAGCTGGGAGACAGAAGCAGAGCGAGGCATCTGCATCTGGTCTTCTCATTAGGAAACAGGAGGCTTCAGCCCAAGGCTACAGTGCCATCTGCTGGCCGTGGGCTGGCACTGCGTGGCAGAGGAGCCGCCCAAAGTCACCAGGGAGCCGGGATGGGGACTGGCCCCAGATCAACCAGCTGTTAAGTGGCTGAGCTCAGGAGTCAGTTCCTGTGAGTTACTGCCGTTCTGTAAGAAGCACCGTGGGTTCTAAAAGCTCTGCCATAAGAACTTCCAACCAGAGGTGGTTTTACCCGGGCATCTGCCTTCAAGGGTGGAGACAACTTTGCCCCGTGAAATTCACGGGTCTCTGCCAGGCTCCAGGGCTGCGAGGTACAGCCAGTGGCAGAGGAAGTTGGCATATAATGGCCTCCACGAGGAGCAGGTCTCCAACCCCTCAGAGGGCAGGAGAGGTCCTCAAGTCAGCTCCTTCGCTAACAAGAGAAATGAGTCACCCATTGGCTGAACAGGCTTGCAGGAGGCACAACGAAATGACAGCACATGCGCCCAGCCAGGCTGCCCGGGGCCAGATTCCATCTCCATCCCTTCCTGGCTGTGCGGTGCGACACAATGGCACCCTGTGCATATGTATGTCCTCTTAGGGCTGCTCTAGTCGTTCCAGGTCCAAGAACTCATCCGAAGGAAATAAGGCAGAAGATGCCCAAAGCCTCAAATGTGACGTTCATGTTAGTGTTAACCAGAACAGCAAAGACTAGAAATGACTGATGTGGCCACTGATGGGGACGTAGCTAAACTGGCCCAGGCACCTGAATATTGAAAACATTCTTTTTTTCAAAGTTAAAATTGCAGCCCATGTGTTTCCCCTGAATTACTTGGCTCACCAGTTTTAGTAAGAACGGTCATGAAGAAAATGAGCAAAGGAGGAACCCACACAGGACCAAGAGGCAAGTGAACAGAATACAAATGGCCGTGGGGGGGTCGGGGGGACTGTACAATGCATCTCCGTGCAGGCAAAGGCCCAGGAGCGCAGACAGCGATGGAGTTCGCACGGGGAGGCCAGGGCTCATCACCGGTCTTGTTTCCAGAGCAGTGGTTTTCTCATTGTTAACCCATCTTCAATCGCAGCAATAGTAATGATTTTATTTTGAGGCAGCCTGAGCTCCCATCCAGCTACCGCCGTGTTTTACTGGTCTCACTCAGTATAGGGAGATTCTCTCTACAACTTGGGTTGGTTGCTGGGATTTAAAAAAAAAAAAATGGGGAGAATTCACATTAAATATCCAGATGAATGGCTTGCCTTGCAAAACCAGGAGACCTGGCCCGCTCCCTGGAAAGGCAGCAAGGGAGGGTGAACCGGCGTAGCCGCCCTCGAGACTGGCTGGGGTTCCTCAGTTTACCACCGTGTCCACTGTGCCCTGACATCCAGCTGACAGGAGGCCTTCTCGTCCTCCCTACCAACAGCTTCTTCGCTTCTGATACAAGCCCCCTATTAATTTTACACCCGGTCCCCTTGCCCACATCCTTCCAAGCCTTCATCTCTTGCTGGAAGGGATCTGCATTGGCCGAGGGTTATACATTTAAAAGAAGAGAAGAAATTCATCTCTGGCTTTGCACAGAGCCCATCAGCAGGGCCCCAATTCGCAGCAGTTCTCCCTCGGCAGGAAGCCGGGCGGGGAGGAGCTGGGGACGAATAACACCCACCCCCACCTGCGGGGAGTCACACGGCAGCCAGGGTGGGTGCGGGAGATAAGGCGCAGGCTGCAAGGAGGTCAGTGAGCCAAATGGAATTCATAAACACCACCGGCTCAGTCCGTGAGCAAGGAACTTCTGACAGACTTTTAATTAGAAGCCATTTGGCCCAAAGCTGGTTCATCAGACCTCAGAGTTTTATAGCAAGTCACCGTCACTTTTAGGTGGAATTCTATTCATCTCTTCCCTGAAACCCGATGTCACACTGTCAATCATCATTCCTTCTCCAAAAAATAACATGAAATCAATTTAGCGGAGGGGGAGGGGGCCCTCATGTCCCATTGCCGTGCTCTGCTGGGGGGCGTGGGGTGGGCTCCGTGTCCGTTTAAGGGACGGGAGGGCTGGCACCGTACCATGGAGGGACTGAT
This sequence comes from Taxidea taxus jeffersonii, assembly GCA_003697995.1. Lineage (NCBI taxonomy): Eukaryota > Metazoa > Chordata > Mammalia > Carnivora > Mustelidae > Taxidea > Taxidea taxus. The sequence goes on along the minus strand of RCUC01160768.1, from coordinate 19,988 downwards.
TTCACTGGGATCCACGTACATTCTGCTGACGTCGTAAAGGGAGTTTATGTCTCTTTCCTGAAAAAGAGCAAAGCAGAGTAAATGGACGCCCTCCGAGCTCCCAGGGCGGCCCGACACAGAACCAGGCTTCTCGGCCACCCCCAGGGACGAAGAGTTAAAACCTCCCGGTGTCCTCGTGCCTCCTGGTGGAGACGGTGAGCAGTCGTTGGAAAGCTCCCCCAAACTTGGAATCTGCCCCCCCGGAGGAGAGAGGTCTCCTCTGCCAGGCCCTGCGGGACAGCCAAGCCCGGACAGCAGCGGCGCGTGGGAGCTCCCGCTGGCCAGGGCCCGCCCCACACGCCCCCCCGAGCTCCACGTCCGCGGGGGGACACAGGCCGCCCCCTCGAGGGACTGCCACCGCGGAAACTGGCAAACCCCACAAGCCAGGCCCGTTCCTCATCTGCCGGCTCACACGGAACACCCATCCCGCCCTGTCTGCTCTTGTCCCCGTCTCTGCGGGTCCCTCCAGCCCCGGCCACCGCCGCTCCCTGACCTCGAACCGGCTTCCCCCACAGCTGCCCACGGCCCCGTGGGTCCCGGCTGTCAGGTCTGGGCTCCCGCGTTAACCCTCCTCAGACCTGGTCCGAGCGCTCTGGCTGCGGGCCTAAGCGGCACTCGGCCTTGTTCGGTCGGCTTCACGGTCACCCACCCTGCCCGGGACAGCTCCCCCTCCAGAACCGAAATTTCCCAAGGCAGGCTTTGCTCCACCACATGGCCCAGAGCTACGAGTACTCCTGGGCCATGGCTGGTGTGTCCTGAATCCTGTATCCTGTCACCCATGTGGCAGGAACTGAGATGTGGGAATCAGATCGGGCCCGTTTTCGGCTCAGAACCGTCCGGTGGCTCAGAATAAAAGCCAGTGTCTCTGAGGGGCCTGCCCTGCTCCGAGCGGTCCTTCCTTAGGTCTACCCCACTCTGGCTCTCTCAGTGCCGGCCACCCTGGCTGCTTCTCTGAGCCTCCAGGCGTGCCCTCGCCACAGGACCTTCGTACTCGCTGATCTTCCTGTCCTTAGCTGCATGAAGCCCTCCGCCCCGAGCGCTCGAGTCTGCCCGAATACCTCGTTCCCAGGGATCCTTCCAGAGCCCGCTCGAGAACCGCCGCCCCTTCCCCACCACTGGCTCTGACTCCCCCGGCCCAGTTTCCCTCTATACCACACGCCACCCCCTGACCCACGGTCTGTTGCAGTCGATCCCAGTCACTGTCCCACACGAGACTGCAAGCGACACGGGGGTGGGCCCCCGAGCAGTCCTGGACACCCGGTGAGGGCTCCGCGAGGGTTCGCCGAGCGAGCAGACCGACGGCTGATGCGCCAGTCGGCGAGGGGGTCCCCGGCCTACCATGTTGTAGCGCTCCAGGAGCTCGGGCGTCACGGGGTAGCGCAGCCGCATCTTCCGGTAGAGCGCGTGCTTCTCGTAGTAGCTCACGAGCTCCACGAGGCTCTCGAAGTAGGCCGAGGTCCCCAGCACGAAGTGCCGGCCGTCCCGGTGGATGCGGCAGTGCTTGACCTTGCCCCTGGCCCTGGAGGGGGAGACCACGCAGAGCTGCCACCGAAACCGCAGCCACCACACGGCCCTGCACGCCCCGCTAACGAGAAACCTCCTAGCTCCCCATCCTGGGGGGCCCCGGAGAGAAGCGAGGTCCGGCCCTCCTAGGGGATACGACGATGGCAGGTCTTCTCAACAGGGACACAGAAAAGCTGTACCACACAGGAAATACGGAGTGACCCAGCTGCTTGCTCCTCGTCTGCCCGCTCCCCCTGGCCCCAGTTAGAGGACTTGCCTTTGGGAAAGGCCAGGTGTCCAGGTCAGGGTCTGCAAACAGGGGCCCGAAGGCCAAATGGGGCCCACCCCCACCCTTCCCCCGCTTGTATAAATAAAGTTTTATTCACACACAGCCCCGGTCATCCACTTGGGTATGGCCTGTGGCTGCTTCCCCCCGAGCTGAGTGCCAGAGCTGAGGGGCTGCACCCGAGGCCACAGGGCTCAAAAGGCCTATAGCAGTCACCCTCCGGTCCTTTACAGCAACGTCTGCTGATCTCTACTCACAGCTCTGGGCTTTGATGCCCACATCCTTGAATCTGATCTTCAGTGGCTCAACTACGACAACCATGATTTTTTTTCCCCCCCAAACAGCAAAGCAGTCTTGGATGGCCTCACCCTGCTGACATGAGAGGTGGGAAAAATCGAGAGCAGAACGCAGTCTTCGGTCTCAATAGCTTTTATTGGCAAGTACAGGACCATTTGGGAAAATAAGCTTTGACCCTAACTTCACAGCCAAAGGGCATCTTCTGAAACTCCCTAAAGGCATAATTAGGAAGCGTGAGCTACTCATCATTTAGGAGTCTTGCATCTTAGAGGTAGCTCTGTTGGTTAAGCTTCTGACTTTTGATTTCAGCTCAGGTCATGATCTCGGGGTCTTGAGATGGAGCCCATGTTGGGCTCCCGTGCTCAGGGGGGAACCTGCTTGGGATTCTCTCTCACCCTCCCCTTCTCCCTCTGCCCCATTGCCCCCCACAAGCCTGTGCGCGGTCTCTCAAATAAATATAAAAATTCAGCACCATAAAGATACTTTTTGTTTTAAAAAACACACGGTTAAGCCATTTCTTCAATAAGTCCGGTAAAAAAAAAAAAAAAAAAAAAGTGCTAGAAGAGTTCTACCTCCGTGGCTTATTTGCAGGGATATTTTATCAGTGTTTCTTAAAAACAAACAGACAGCTGAGCAGAGAAACAAACTGCAAGATAAAACTATAGTAGGATCCCGTTTGTATTTTTTAAAAATAGAAGGGAATTCCCACACACGAAAGAGCACAGTATTTTCCATAGGGACATACCCAGGGAGGTCATCTGGGTTGTTGTTTTTTTTTCCTGAGCCCACAGGGAGACACCAGTTAGAAAAATGTGCTTTCTACCAGGATGAGTACCCAGATGGGATGGACCACAGGGGTCTTAGCCTTCACTGTGATGTCTTATTTTCTAAGAATATATTTGCATAATAAAGGCATTTTAAACTTTTGGGGCGCCTGGGTGACTCAGTTGGTTAAGCGTCTGCCTTCGGCTCAGGTCATGATCCCAAGGTCCTGGGATCGAGCCCCACATCGGGCTCTCTGCTCAGTGAGGAGTCTGTTTCTCCTTCTCCCCCCTGCTCATGCTCTCTCTCACTTGCTCACTCTCTATCAAATAAAATCTTTTAAAAAAATGTTATGTTAAACTTTTTACAAAAGTTCCCTAGGGCAGGAAGGCTCTAGGGCCTGGAAGTTAATTAAGAGTAGGGGTCAGGTTCTGGTTCCTTCTGGGAACCTGACTGCACCTGTGTTTCCCTGTCCACAAGGCCAGGGAAGGACAGTTCCCGTCTCATGGCAACTGTTAGGACCGCCATCCGACAGCCCAGGGTAAGCCTTCTGCGATGTGTCCGGCACCCTGAGGGCGGTCCATTAATGAATGGCTAGGAAAACAGAACCAAGGTCAAGCCAAAAGGAGCTTCCCTGGCAAGAGAAGAATCAAGAAGGGAGACACACCAGGGCTGAGTGTGAATCACACCTTCCAGGCCCCTGGCGGCCACAAGCCCATGACACTGTGACCCGAGGTCTCCCTCGGCTCTGCCACGAAGCCCCGTTCCCACGTCCCACTGAGGTCCACGTCCTACTGATCACACCTGGACAGCAGCTTCATCTCTCTGCACAGACTTGAAAGCAGACACCTGTCCCCTCCCGTAGAGATCGACCCAGAAGTTCAGTCTGTGTTCTCCGAGCCTAGAACACCACCTGGCACAGGAGAGGTACTCCACAGATACTGGGGAGCGGGGCGAGGGAGCGAAAGTTCCTCCAGACCCGTGCTCTCCCTCCGCCTGGAGCCAAGACCCCACCCTGTCCCCCTAGCACTCCCGCTCACCCTGTCACCTGCCCGTCCTCTCTGCGGCACTTGCCGCACAACATTACAGAGATGCGTTCGTGTGCCTGATTCTCCTGCCCCAGGCAACACTTGTCCGTGAGGGACAGTGACCCCCACCCCACACCACGAGCACAGTGAGTTAGAAGAAGTCTGTGTCCAGGCGGGGGGAGGTCATCTTTGACTAGTACAGGGACCGTGACCCCACCGGACATGCGGTGCGTGGAGGCCAGGGACGTTCACTGTCCCAACGCAAAGGAAATAGCCTTCCCCTCCTCTCCTCAAGACTCCAGCCCCTCGTCACTGGCTCACTCGGCCGGCATGTCCCGGCCACTTGCTGCTGGCAAGCCAACGCTCAGGAAGAGGGACGCGCTCGAGAGAAACACACGAGGAGCGGGACGTCTCAGTCTCAGCAGACTGTTGACCTCATGAGAGCAAGGACTGGCCGGTTTGTATCCCTTCTGTGTTTCTGGAGCCCAACAAGGAGCCTGGCACACAGTAGGTGCTCACTGAACACGTAAGCATTTACTGGTCCCTAAAAATTAAAACCTCCAGCTTTTAGGGTGCCAGCAATCTCCCGCGGAGGGCAGACAGGCAAACAGCAGGGTGGCCGCACAAGGCCAGGCCTCCATCTGGGGATCTCATTTTCATCCACATGGTTCCGGTGAAGTGATTCCAGCCCATGGCCAGCCTGAAGGTGCCCAGTCAGAACCCTGACACCCAGCTCAGCGGGGCCAGGGAGAGCGTGAGGGTCACAGGCCTCGTCTTCTCAACCCGACACCGGCCCCCAGGGGGACCCAGTGCAGAGCAGCACCAAGACACACACACGACCAGCCTCCCGAGGGCTGCCCGGTGAGGCGTGGATCCAGGCCTGCTGGAAGCCAGCTCGCCTCCTGAGCATCTCCGCCGGCAGCCGGTAACGCCTCCTTCCTGGGATGCTTGGCCGCTGAGTCTGGTTTCTGTCCCTCGTACCCCAAAGCCTCCCGACTGACAGAACTACCGCACAACTCGATGCCCAGCACCCGACGTGGCGGCTACTACAACAGGTGTTCATCAAACTTGCCCAGTCCCACCCGGGTGGGAGGCAGCACCACCAAGAGCTTTGGGGCCAAGGACAAGGCGCCAGTGCCAAGTAGCCCAGAGCCTCCCTGTTGGCAGCACAAAGCACAGAGGAGCCAGGCTGGCCCGGAGCCGGCACAGAGTAGGTGCTCAGGAAACGGCAACAATAACGAGCCTCACCACCACCACCACTCACCCAAGAAGGCAGGAATAACGGGGGGAAGGGGGCAGATCCACATGCCCAGGGGGCAGCCTGGCAGGGTCACCAAGGGGGATGGGCCAAGGCAACAGCAATGGAAGGAACAGGAGTGGCCTGGGAGCACCAGGGCCCCTACTGAGCCGCTGGAAGCCATCATCACCATGGGGGAATGTGGGGCCTGGAGCTTCTGCTTCTTCCCACTTTTCCTAAGGAGAAATCTAAACTCCCAAGTGCAATTTCCCTGTACTTAACATAACCATGCAGGCTGAAGCTCGGTCTGGCCCATAAGCCTCTTGAACCCTCACCGTGGAGAGAGCAGGCTTTGAACATGGGTGAGTCCAAGTCTGAAATTCTGCCTCAGCCCCAGGACAAGGCTGTGTGGCTCGAGACAGCTTGCTTAACCTCTCTGGGCCTCCATTTCCCTGCTCGCAGTACCTCATCTACTCCTCAAGGGCTGCAAGGAAGGACTCGGGGAGATGAAGCCTCAACGGCAGCCCCGTGTCGGGAACGTTCGTTAGGGCTCCACACGCTGGGGTAGGGGAGGTGCGGGGACGGTAAGGTGAACCAGGCCTGAAACTCCCCGACACTGTCCCTGGGGGAAACCAAAGGAATCTGGGGTCTTGGGATGGAACTAGAGGACAGAACCACAGTCCTAGAGAAGGTCGGTCCATGTGGCCTTCCCACCGCCCGCGCTGGGTGGGAGGACAGCAGGTCTGTCACGTCACTGCTCTGGGCTGCCAGGGCTGCCTGGGTTCAAATCCCAGCTCCACCACTAGTGGCCGCATGTTCCAGCAAGTTACTTAAGCTCCCTGTGCCTCGGTTTCCTCCTCTGAACAGTAAGGATCCTGGCCGCGGAGTGGCTGGCGGATGGAAGGAGCTCACGGGGCAGGTGCTAGTCTCAAGGACCCAGAGCCGGGCCCGCAGACCGCTCCCCCGAGCGGACGCTGCTCGTCCTCCACACCCGGCCTTCCCCGCGCCGTGCCGGCTCCCACCCGCCCGCTCACCTGAAGGTGATGGCGTAGGAGTCGGTGCCTTCCCGCCTCCGGATGAGGAAGGCGCCGTCCCGGGGAACCCGCATTAGCATGTCCTCTGCTTCCCCGCGGCTCAGCCCGTCGTAGTACCACCTGCGGCACAGGGACACCGGCCAAGTGAGGTGGCCGCCCCCGGGGGAGGCGCTCCTGGGCTCTGAGGCGGCCTGGAATAAGGCCCCAGAAACCGCCGTGGAAACAACACCGTGGGCTTCCCCACCCACCACGGCCGCCGAAGCCAGCAATTTTTTTTATAAAAGACCACCGAGATGTAGCCCAGGGAAAACATTCCTATAGTGGCTTCTGCTTGGAGCACGAGAGAAGAAATTCAACCTCACGGGACCCACCCCACCCCACCCCCCATTGGCCTGACTCAGGGCCAGCATCCGTCACTGCGGGGAACAGAAAATCGGAGACAGGGAACAGAATTTCACGAAGGTCTTTTTGTCTGGTTAGTCTTGGGTTACTTTCAAAGATATGAAATGGCAGATTTTAAAAGGCAATCTACACGAATATAGATAACAGTAAGGAAGCTGCCGGAAGTTACAAGGCCTCTCAGAAATGTACATTTTAGCAGCCTTCTGCCTAAAAATAGCTCCCCCCCTCCTTATTTCCAGAATGGGTTAACCTTTGGCAAGGCATAGCTAGTATTCATTTCCCGAGATAAAAATGAAAGGAGATGTGTACAATCACTTTCTTTTTGTTCACTTGCCCGATGAACAGGCATGAGCTTTGACAAGTATCACTGGGCCAAAATTCACCTCCGAAAAACAAAGCCCGAGAGCTCGGGACTGTGAAGGTAAAGGAGGAGAGGGGCAAGGAGAGGCCAAGGGAAAGAGAAAAAAGGCGGAGTAGGTGTCTGCACACAGGGGCCATCCTGGGGAACTTAAGAGACCCCGGGGGCCTGGGTGAGGGGCCTCGGGGGAAACTGGGCCCGGCACAAGGCTGGCTTTTCCGACTGCTGAAGCCAGTCCGCCTGGGTGTCTGCACCCACTAAACCTGGCGCCTGAGGTGTGCGGCCCCGGGAGCACGGGCACACGTACGGCTTTGACTCGTGGGGGTTGGGGTTGGGCACGGGGTCGGTGAGCCGGAGCTCGAACTCGGCGCAGCGCAGGTGCGTCTCGCGGTAATGCTGGATGAGGTCATAGATGCTGGTGAACGTGACGTTGTCGGTCAGGAAGTACTTCATGGTCCCGCCCTCCATGGTGGAACGGATCCGGCAGTGCTGGACCCGGCCGGACCGCCTGCAGGGAGAGGGACAACGTCAGCAACGAGGCCGGGCCCACTGGCCCTGCCTGCACCCGGGGTGGCAGAGGACATGCAGCGGGGGTGGTACGGGGACAGGGGCTGCACCAGAACTGCGGCCAGGGGCACTGACAGGGAGGCACTGTGTGTGGCCACACAGGCCTCCCTCTGCTCTTAGAACAGCCTGGTCCTTTAGCCTGGATTCCAGAACATATTACCTACTTCCTCCGACTACGTCTATCTACCTAACTCTGGAGCCAGAAGGCCTAGGTGTAAATCCAGACTCAGCCACTTATGTGCTGAGTGACCCTGAACAAGTGACCTGACCTCTCTGAGCCCCCACATCGTCATCATCCCTGTGGTCTGTCCTCACTGAGCTGTCCTAAGGACGGACCAAGATCACACACAAAATGCGCCTACAACGCTGGTGGCACATGGGAGGCATCTTGTAGGACTGAGCTGTCACTCTTACAGGTATGTTGTTATAACGTGTGTCCTTCCGGTCTCCACAGAAACCCCACTTCTTGCAGGAAGTCTTCCCTGACCACCCCCAAGCCCAACGTTACACCAGGCCCCGCTCGTACAGACTTCGGGAACATCTAGCATTTTCTGCATTGCACATTATCACAATGACAATTGTAGATCATCAACTCCTTTTTCATTGTCTATCTCCCTGACCAGACTCTAATCGCCATCAGGACAGGGACCCGGTCTGCCAGATCGCTGCGCCCAGCACAGAGCAGTCACTCAATGCATACCCTTTAGTGAATGAAAGTACTAATGAGTCAGTGAGCGAGAAAGCTCATGACGGCTCCAGAAAGCCACCTTTAGAATCTCTGTTTTAGGGACAAGAAAACAAAGATGGAAGGAGGCTGAGTGACTTAGGGGCACCCCACCTGCTCTAGAATCAGGACTGGGGGACTAGGGGTGTGTGAGTAAGGCCACATTGTCCTTGGTGCAAGGTCAGATCCTGTCTTGACTTAAAATAATGATGATACTTCGCTCGTCATGGATTTTTCATTACTTCTGATTTTTAAACATTTTGCACTGAAATACCACTAGTCTTGATTGCTGTGTTTTGGGCCTCACCTGCCTCGGCCCACCCCTGCCCCGCCCAGATCCCTAAATGAAGTGTGGGGCTCTGGTGGAGGCCTGAGTTCGCACAACTCACTACAAGCCACGTCCCAACCCCCCCCCCCCCCCCCCCCGCACCAGCTGCAAGGGGAAGGCGGCGTGCCCCTACCAGAAGGACAGGGTGTAGTCGTTGGGAAAGGTCTTGCTCTCCCGCACCAGGAAGGTCCCGTCTTTGCCCCCTGTCTCCGCACAGTATTCCTGCAGCAGCCTCTCGGCGCTCGTCCTCTTCTCCACCTTCTTGTGGAACCACTCCTCCCCAAAATGCAGCTCTGTGGGGGGTGTATCCTGGGCCACAAGAAGAGGAGGGATTTCTGAAAACCTGGACCAGACCCCCAGCGTGGCCAGACCGGTCCCTCTGAGCATGCTGGCTGGGGACTGGAGAGCGGACAGGCTGGCGTCAGCTTGCCCTCCCCGCAAGAGGTCTGGGAAGACGGCTTCCACAGCCCTCCCTTGCCTGCCACGTGGGTGGTGGCCTCCTGCAGTCCTAAGACATGGGCAAAGGGGCCCCCAGTACAGGTTTCAACTCTACTGCACAAGGAGCCTGAGAGCCATAAAGCCCTGGAAATTGCCCTCAAGAAACAGCACCGAGGATGGCCAGGAGCCCGAGGGGAGAGGGCAGGAAAGCCGGGCATCAGGCTGGAGGCTGGACATGGACAAGAGCATCCAAGTGACTTCCCTTCCCACCCAGAGCGCAGGCCCCGCAGAGAGCAGGAGAGACATCCTTGAATCTCTTCCCTTCCCACCCAGAGCGCAGGCCCCGCAGGCCCCGCAGAGAGCAGGAGAGACATCCTTGAATCTCACTGGTGTGTAAACCAGCCAATCAGAGAAGAGCCAGGCAGGCCCTGGTGCCCAAAGGGGTGGCTTCTTGGGCTGAGGATGTCAGGGCCTGTGGGCCATGGGACAGAGGACGGGTTAGGAGGCTGTGACCCCTACCTGGGGCAGCTCCTCTTCTGCTGTCTGTTCAATGTCGTCGCTGAACGATAGCTTGGCATCGGCGATGGCACAGTAGTGCCGAGTCCATTTCTAGAAGGCGAAACCAGCATGAGCTCTCCCCCCAGTCTTCGCCCCATCAACTCTGGGACCCAGGGGCCCCACCCGGCATCACCCCAGCATTTACGAGGGATGCACCTTTCCCACTTTCGTAGACGTGTATGGTGGTTTCATGGAATTCCACCCCTTTGGGGACGTTTCTTTTAAAACATCTATTTTGGGGGCACTTGGGTGACTCAGTGGGTTAAGCCTTCGGCTCAGGCCATGATCTCAGGGTCCTGGGATCGAGCCCCGCATCGGGCTCTCTGCTCAGCAGGGAGCCTGCTTCCTCCTCTCTCTCTGCCTGCCTCTCTGCCTACTTGTGATCTCTATCAAATAAATAAATAAAATCTTTAAAAAAAAACATCTATTTTTGGCTTCTTTTGGCATTTTCAGGACTTTTTTTTACTCACTGGGTCTAAGAGTAGGTACAACTCCATGCCAAATTTCTAGTTCCTCTTTATTTAACTTGAACCCCTTTATGGGTGACGGGATTGTTTTTTGGGCTTGCTGATGGTCTTTTTCTATTACCTCCACTTTTTACAACTTTCAGGAGTTCTCAGCTAGTCTGGCCAGAGACTCTTCAACATCTGTGACTTAATTCTTTATTTAAACATTAATAATTTTTAGCATTTCCAGGATGTAAGAAGATACATATCAAAATATATGCAGACAGATTTGCGCGTCAGGTTAAAGGATGGGAGAAGTGGCACGGGCATTCGAAATGTATTGCTCTCACCCAAATAAGGGTTTCAGTCGAACTGTCCCAGATAGAAGGGTACTAAGGAGTTGGGACAGCCAAAGACACTGTTACATCTAAACCCTGGACCGAAAAAAGGACATCAGCGGACCGACTGGTAAAACTGAAACAAGGCCCATGACCGAACAAGTGGTAGGGCACCAATGTTCATTTCCTGCCTCCAACAATTACACTCTGGTTATAGAGGATGTTAGTATTCGGGGAAGATGACTGAAGGGTCTGTAAAAATTCTCTGTGTGACTATCCAGTATGTTATGTGGAATATAAAGTGATTTCAAAGTAAAACATTAACAATGCAAAAAGAAAAGAAAGGTGAAAACGGGAATAAGATAGGAAAATTCTCAGAGTTCTCGAGTAGGCCTCAGATGTGCTCAAGGCCCTGAGAAGGGGTGCAAGGAGACCCACCTGGTCGATGGAATCCCACATGTACAGTTCACCCTGTTGCTTGTGCTCATCCTTCTTGTCCTCCATGTTGACATCCACGTCGCCTCGGGGGCCCAGCTTCTTATGCTGAGGGGAAAAAGTACATACAGTCTCCCTCAAGACCCAAGTTTGGGATCTTGGAGCTAGCAAGCATTCATCCCCATCAGCCAGCCAGCCAGCATCTCTCTGCAGTGTCCACCTCAGGGCCTTCGCACTGCCTGTTTTCTCCACCTGCCTTCTCTCTCACTACATTCAGCTCTGTGCTCAGTGTCACCTCCTCAGATGAGCTTTCCTCAACTACTTGATCTAAAAATAGCCTCTACTCCCCTTCCCATCCCTGTCACTCTCTGGCCCCTGGGAGTTATTTTCCATACTCTTGGCCCTTTGTATCCCTCTGTGAGGGCCGCTTCCCTGTCAAAAAACATAACCCCCACGATGGCAGGACTTTGTGCGGTTCTCTGTTGAATCTTCTGCGGCAGCTCAGCAGATAGTAAGTGCTCGATAAACAGTGGATCAGTGATACCACCTGCGTGTCCTGTGTTCTCTGCCACACACAGGGAAGGGCAGGAACAGCCAGTCTGATGGCCCAGAATGCAGGGCTGTGGACGGCACACCGGGGACACAGATTTAAGCTGCTTTCTCCGCTGTGCAACCCTGGGCAGGAGGCTTTGGGCAGTTCTCATTGGGGAGACTAAGACCATGACAACACGATCGACATCCATATGGGTGTCGCCATCCATGCAGGCCAGTACTTGTAAATGTTAGGATCTGGAGGCCCGGAGGAGGGAGCTCAGGGTTGGGAGTCTGACCGGGGCTCAGATTCAGGGCCCCACTAGCTGGGTGACAGCTTGTCTCAGTCTCAGTCACTTCCCCTGTGAAATGGGGGTAACGCCAGCCCCTGCTGGGTCCTGGCAGCCAAGGGGCATGAAAGCCACCTGCCAACACTGAGGCAGCATGTGTTTCGTTTTGAATGGCCTCGAGTAGCTTCTTGGACAGGAGCCAACCGCAAGTCAGCTAAGCCACCTTCTAGACCTCAAGGTCCCCATCTGGAAAACGGGCCTGGGGGCTGGGATTTGCCACCTCTCAGGGCTGCAGGAGACTGCACAGCGCTTACTGTCACACCTAGCCAGGCTCACCAATGCTATTCTTGCCCTCTTCCCTGAAACAGAAAAGGAGGGAGTCACAAAGTACCCATGGGAGGCAAAGGGTGCTCTGACGGGGCCTTCCCGACCTCACACCCTAAAACAAGAGCCAGAAAACCTCTGGGGACACACAGGGACCAGTCCCAAGAAAAAGCTATAGGGAAATGCACCCTCACTGACCTAATGCCTGAGAAGCCGCGAACCCTGCTGGGCCAAGCTCTTGTGGCCTCTCGCCCTGCCTTCCCCAAGCTGGAAGCTTCTCTTGGTGTCTCGAGGAAACTGCCCAGGGGTCGTAACCAAATCCTCCAGATACCCTGGTGCCTTTACCCCGAGGGCACGAACACGCCCACCTCAGGATGAACCTCTGAGAAAGTCCCCTCACCGCGTCTGGCCCTCCTCTGTTGACGGGTCTGTCTCCCCACTAGACCGTGACCTCCTGGCAGGCAGGGACTACTCCCAGTGCATCTGGGTGGCCCAGTGACAGTCTGGGGAATGTGCCACGCGTTCACACCACTCCCACGTTGACGGAGGTTATCCCCCCAACCTGAAGGCAATGCCCCCTCTCTGCCTGGTAAACACCTGTCTGTCCTTCCACACGAACCTGCTACCTATCAACAAAATCCATCCCACTCCTTCCACCAGGGGCTAAACTAGAGACTTCACGTTCAGCCGCCTCTGTGGGAGCCGTGCACATGTGACGGTTCTCACACACAGGACGGACATACCAAACTAACATCCCACTTGTTTGCCAGAAATCGCAGACCCCGGACACGTCCAGGTTGCCCTTTCTCTGGGCTGAAGCTCAGATGAGCCCACAATCCAACATCAACCCCACACACGGGGACCACGTCCTAGGGCGGACCCCCCCCCACCCCTTCTGTGCCAGCGACCTCCTTTGAAGGTGGGGAAGATGACAGACCCCTTTCTCAGAACATTTATAATGCATATAAGAGAAACTATACTGAAATACAGTTATTAAGACCTGAAATATTTATAACGTAAATAGGTGTGCTTCCTTATTAGCTTTTTATAGAAGATCTACAATCGAATCTATTAACCACTGTGATTTCAAAGTAGTGATGAGGACAAGATTATCTTGAGATATCTGTACTAACTGTAAACACGATATAAAACTAGCCATGATTTCTGCTGGTGACAAAGCCCCAAGTGGCTTGTTGCTGATATTCACAATGGAAGGAAATGTTAAGTTTTAGTTACAGGTTAATAAAAATAAAGAGGCAACATTTCCCCCCAAGTTCACATGTGACCATACCCCAGATTCTGAATGGGTTCTCTGGGGGTCTACAGAATAAGAGGATGCTGGTTCCCTTGACAGCCTTGTGGACCAGAGCTCAAATCTTCTAGAACATTCTCCCCCACTTAAAGAGGATATGACCTCTTCTGTGCTTTAAGCCACGATATACCTGTTCTCTTCGTCTTAGTAATAAAGATCCCCAAACATCACCCCTCTCCCCTGCATCCTAGGATGATCCTTCATCTCTCCCCACGGCAGCTGGCAAGAGAACCCCTTCGGCCATGAGCACACACAGCCTTTTGAGGCCACTGTCCACCTCCAGCCCGTGGCCATCTGGACACAGAGGCACCTCGAGGTGAAACGACCTTGCCCGGGGTCACTCGGAGTTAGTAAGGAGAGCTGGTGTGAGTCCGGGCGGTGGGAACAGGACCTGTGCTCTGAGCCACTGGCTCTCCTGAACGAACGCCAGCCCACCCGAGGCCACCCACCTTGATGATGAACTTCTCCCGCAGCTGGCTGGGTGAGGGCAGCTGGTCGGCGCTGGCCTCCGTGGGCCTCGTCAGCAGCTGGTCGCCAAACACCTCCTTGAACACCCGGGCCATGTGGCGCTGCTGCTCCACGCAACAGTGCTCCTCGATGGACAGGATCACTGGGAAGCTGTGTGCGAGGGGAGCGGGCTCAGCCCAGCAGGTGCGGGGGGCGGGGGGGGTGCAGAGGGGCACCGGTGTCCCAGCACCCGGGTCCTCCCAGCTCCAGAGCCAGGGAGGGACTTTGCGCTTTGGGCCTGAAGGGGGCGCCAACACTCAACTGAAGAGTCGTTGGGGGGCGAGACCAGAGGATGGAGGCTGGGCAGGTAGGTAGGTGTGGGGCTGTGTGGTGTGTATGCGTGTGTGCAGGGCCGTCTGTCCACCTTTCCCTTAAAGACGAACCACCAGGAAATCAGCCAACCGACCTGGAGGTGACAAAGGCATGGTCTTTGATGGCCTGCACGACGTCATCAAACTTGATCTTGGTGGTCCGTGTCCAGCCATGGTAGATGATGGGCTTCCCGTCGGGCCCGTCCCAGCAGTCCACTGCGGGGCGAAACGTGTAGTCTCAACACCCGGCCGTCTGTCCCTGCCTGGAGAGTCCACTGACAGCAGCCACACTGTGGGGGGTGGGGGGGAGCATGTGCGAGCTCGGCCCCGGTCCCCCAGTGGCTCAGTTACTAGGATGTGGGGGCCACACAGTAATTCCCCTCGGGGGCTGGCAACACGAGGAGCCCTGTTACCTGCGTACATGCATTACTTGTGCAGTTATGGGAAGACCCTTGTTGCTGAATTAAAGATCCCCAATACAGTCATCCCAAAGGAGCTAGTTTCAGTGCTTCCTTTTTTATTTTTATCTTTTCTAAAGATTTTATTTATTTATTTGACAGACAGAGATCACAAGGAGGCAGAGAGGCAGGCAGAGAGAGAGGGGGAAGCAGGCTCCCCGCTGAGCAGAGAGCGTGATGTGGGGCTCGATCCCAGGACCCTGAGATCATGACCTGAGCCGAAGGCAGAGGGTCAACCCACTCAGCCATCCAGGTGCCCCTGTGTTTCCTTTTTTAAAAAATAGATTTATACTGTGGGATTTTTTTCTGATTTCACTCGGCTTGCTTGTTCTGCTAGTGGAAATAATACAGAGCAATGAGATGCTTATTTTTCTCAACTTCATAGCAAAATATTCAAGCAGAACTGGGTTAGGTAACAGGTGAACATCCCCTCTATTTTCAACCCCCAGACGTACCAGGAGCTGATTGTTTCATGCTTAATTTTTTTCACACTTGCTTTTTCCTGGGGTAGGGGGCATACATTAGGCAACCATCTATAGGGTTAAGTGCCATTTGATCTGTATTTCCCTGTCAGGGTCTGAGGAATGGGTTTGATAAAACTGAACCCTCCATCAGTGCTCTGGGCCCTTTCTCAGCCCAGTGCACCTGCACGCCTTCGCAGGTGCAGACAGGCCGGGAGGAAGCAGCGGGCTCCCGAGCATGTCCAGGGCCTGGATCGTCTGTGCTGGGGTGTCCGTGAGCAGCTGTGAAAAGAATGGTCGGGTGGCATCCAAGGCCGGGCCAGCTGCCGAAACACAGAGGGCTCCCGCCTTCCTCCGTGAACAGCCCGGAGGGCAACTGAAGGAGAAAAGCAGCCTCCCCAAGCCTCCCCGCCCGGCCGCCGCCCCACGGTTTCCGACTCCAGCCCGGCCAGGCTGGACACCACGTCCTGCGGGAGATCCTCTGGGGCACGGCAGCTGGCCTTTAGTGACCACATCCCCCGCCCCCAGAGGCTGCGGACACCTGGGTCCTCCCGTGGCCTGTCCCACTCACCCGCACAACTCAGGCCTTTCAGACGACGAGAGCGTCAAGCAGGAACACGGCAGAGCTCAAGTCCCCCCAAGTCCCCCCCAGCGGGCGAGCAGCACTCACGCTCAATGCAGCGGCAGCCCGCCCGCAGGCAGCGGATGTAGGCTTCCGTGGACGACTCGCTCCGCAGCTGGTCGCCGGTGAGGTACCTGAGGGAGAGGATGCCATGGCCATTGAGGGGACAGGCCCACACCCTGGGGCGTCTTGGGGAACTCCTCAGCCCAAGTGCCCAACATCCTGAATTCTTCCTGTCTAGAAAGATCCACGGTTAGGGTCTGGGCCAGACACGAGCAATCGTGTGGCCACACTGGGCACAAGTCTCAGGCTCCAGGCCACGGTCGCAGGACGTGAACGACAGCCATCTTGGCGATCCAAAGGAAGGGTCGAGGCTGTGCATTCCCTGGAGGAGAAGTTGGTCCAGGGGTATCGGGAGTGACACTGACATACGGCGATCAATTCATGACCCGGCCATCATCCCCCACGCCCCACCACCACGGTGCCCGCTAGGAGGCCCTTAGTCCAATGATGGGCCTCCACTGTGGTATCAGGGATCCAGGCCGGACACAGGTCTGGAATAACAATTGCTGGAATTCACTATGCTTTGAATTGTGTCCACCAAAACTGACATAAAAATGCATATGTGTACGCACTTTCCTCCTCTCCATGTCCGTGCCCCGCACCCCTTTCAAGAGTTCACATTCCTTCACTGTCCTCTGGGTTTGGTAGCATTCAGCACTCTAAGCCAACGGCCATGGTGGGAGAGACAGAACCATGCAATCCGTTTGCCCCTAAGAAGACATCACCTTCCAAAATGCCTTCTGACTCCTGCCTGCGGTGACACTTGGGACGGTACCGACCTCCCGCACTCCAGGTGCTCAGGCCCCAAGATTTTCACCCTCTCACCTCACAAGCCGACTAAACAGGGGAACCTGAGTGCAACTTCTCCCTTCCAGTCTACCCTCTCTTTTGCAATTGGAATAATCGGGAAAATAAAATGTAAATGGGACCGTGTTGCTCTCTAGCTTCGAAGCCATCAGTGGCTCCTACCGCCAAGTGCCTTTTGCTGTGATTTAAAAGGTTCCACTCAAGCAGAACTGTTGTCCTCCTCTCCTGCCACTCATCCTCCTGGATTGTACAATCTAATAATCTTAACAGACCCCTTCAGCTCCTCCTGCCCCTGGACCTTTGCACGTGCGATTCCTCCTTGCCTCACCACCTGTACTTCTCTCAGCAACTCCTGTTCATCCTTGAGTAAAAGGAGGCCTTTGGGGGCACCTGGATGGCTCAACTGGATGAGTGTATGACTCTTGGTTTTGGCTCATGATCTTGGGGTCCTAAGATCAGGCCTGCACGGGGCTCCATGCTTGGTGGGGAGTCTGCTCATCTCCCTCTGCCTCTCCCCCAATTCATGGGCTTGTACTCTCTCTCTTTCTCTCTCTCAAAAACTGATAAATAAATCTTTAACACAAAACAAAACAAAACAAGGGAGGCCTTTTCCCCTCTGAGTACCCAAGGACAGGGCTGCTCCTGTTGTCTCCCCTGCTATACCCCCCCATAGCCAGCAGGCACAGGGAACACACTCAGTAAGTACGAGTTCAATGACTCATGTGTTGCTTTGCTGTGGCTACCCAGAGATGTCCGTGAAAGCCAGCGTTGCCAACTTGCTTTGTAGGGTCATAGGATAGAACATGATTAATGCAAATACCAGCTGGGAAAGGTGGGGGTACCTTCCCACATCCCTTCCAGAAGCTTCTGTACATTCTAGTCTGAGCAGTGTGGCCTTGAACTCTGCCTGCTCCCACACGCCTCTCCGGAGCAGGGCGCTGGCGCCGCTCCCCCGGCCGCCCGGCCCCTCAGCCCGTCACAGGCTCACTGAGAAACTCACGTGTTATGGGAAGAGGAGATCCAGTAATGGGACAAGGGGTTGTTCATGTCCTGCATGTCCACCACATCGTACTTCTCATCCCAGATGCTGTTCTCCCGTGAAAACAGGTACGTGAGGAACTAGGAGAGTCACAGAGGCAAGATGGTCATGAGGGTGATGAGGACGGGTGGGGCCTGGATCTTTCTGGTCTCGGCCAACCGGCAGATGGCGGCTCTGATTCGGGAACTCAGAGGAAGGTCTCCTGGCCTCAGGGACCCAGATTTGTAAGGCAGAAGGCTCAGATCACAACAGGAAACACAGACACCTTTCACTCACGGGTGACGTTTCCCTTTGTAAAGTGTGTCCGGAGATAGTGGAGGCTACAAACCTACCTGCCTCCCGTGCCTAAGTTTTAAGGCATAGTAATACCATGAACATCTGTAAGCTCACCGCCCAACTTAAAGCAAAAGAATATCACCAATATCCTAAGATCGAAAAGGCAGGAAATTTCCTACCCCAATACCTCACTCAAAAAAAAAAGAAAAAATCAGACTGAGTGGCACAGGGCTACCCTCTGCTGCCTGGAAACAGCCTTCCACGGGGCAGGAGTACTCGGGTCCTCCTCTCAGCCCCACCTCCCCAGCTGCTTCACCCAGGGCAGACGCAGACTTTTCACATCCCATCGACTTTTCCATCTTGTCGCCGTGCTTGTGTTGTGAGACACTCCCTGGCGACAGACGTCCTCTGGTGGGCAGAGCCAAGAACCCCCCTGGGACACACAGCCCAGTAGAGAAAGGTGAGCGAGACAGAAGCGGTAACGCAGAACCTAGAAGAAAACCAGCTCTCAACCAACAGAGTCAGTTGGGGGGCGGACGGCAGCAAAGCCCTCTAAGGAAAGAGAACTGGAAAAATAAACCCCAGAGGCCACAGACGTGAATCAAAAAGATAAGCCGAGCTGACAAGAAGCCCACTCACCTCATCGACAAACAAGAAGGGCTCAGCAGTCTCCCTCATGGTGTCATCGATAAACTTAGTCATCCGCTCTCGGACTTTGTTCAGATCCTGAGCCCAAAGCTCCTTCGAGTGATAGAGAACAAGAAATCATCAGAAAGAGGACTGGCGGGACGCCTGGGTGGCTCAGTTGGTTGAGCGGCTGCCTTCGGCTCAGGTCATGATCCCAGCGTCCTGGGATCGAGTCCAACATCGGGCTCCTTGCTCGGCAGGGAGCCTGCTTCTCCCTCTCCCTCTGCCCTCTCCCTCTCTCTCTGACAAAAAAAAAAATAAAATCTTAAAAAAAAAAAACAAAAAAAGAAAGAGGACTGGCAAAACCCTTCTTCTCACCACACGTGACTCTGTACCTCACAAACACCTTCTGTAAAGGACCAAAGGGTTGAATATTTTAGGCTTTGGGTCATGGCCACTCAAATTTCTGCTCCTGTACTGCAAAAGGCACCATAGACAAAACATACACAAATTGGCATGGCTGTGTTTCAATAAAACTTTATTTACAAAAAGCAAGCCATGGGCCAGATTCGGCCCCGACGAGAGTTTGCCGACTCCTGCCCCCTGCTGCTCTTCACGTTTATTGGCATGAAGAGGCCACTGAACACAGGCCAGACTGCCCGGTTACTCACTTGGCTGACCCTGGCAAGCTACGCCCCCTCCCTGTGCCCCTCATCTATTACATGAGAACACTTCCTAGCCGCAGTTTCTGTGTAAGACCGCATGAAATTGGTTTACGGATTTAACCCAGCCTCTGGTATACAGACACTGCTCCAATCCCGGTGGCTGGCTCAAACCGTCCTTCTCCTTGGACGGTCCCCTCGGCTAGTCCATGTGACTCTGGAGGTCATATGTTGTCATTGGAAAGAGGAGGAAACAGAAGCTCAGGATGTTACGTGACAATCCCAAGTTCACACAACTAGTAAGGAGCAGAGTGAGGGTTCCAAATCGACTGACACAGAGTTTGTCCTCTCTTCAAAGAGTCAGCCAAGTCAGGGCGCCTGGGTGGCTCAGTGGGTTAAGCCTCTGCCTTTAGCCCAGGTCATGATCTCAGGGTCCTGGGATCGAGCCCCGCATTGCATCGTGCTCTCTGTTCAGCGGGGAGCCTGCTTCCCCCTCTCTCTCTGCCTACTTGTGACACCTCTCGCTCTCTGCCAAATAAATAAACACATTTTTTAAAAATGTTGTGAAAAAAAGAGTCAGCCAAGTCATGCTGCTCAGAGTTTTGGATAATGTCTGAGACACACATTCAGCAGGTCAAGAACAGCTTCTGGAGCTTAGACACACAGGAGCTGGTTAGAAAAAAAAAATGCACAGCATAAACTAACTCTACTCTTCTCCTAATTCCTAAAAGCCCATATATTCATAGGCACAAAGATGAAACGTGCCCCAGAGAGTAGTCACCTCTGACTCATGTTTTATGGATTCTGAATATTCTAAAACCTCGGCCTTCCAGGATAATAAAAGCAAATGTGCTACCAGATCCATGTGTGCTTGGATGGGAAGGGTCAGACCAGGATGTCAGAGAGAAACAAAGGCGT
>RCUC01160767.1:0-47931 GCA_003697995.1 Taxidea taxus jeffersonii | reverse complement strand
GTATATATATACCACCTCTTCTTTATCCATTCATCTGTTGATGGACATCTAGGTTCTTTCCATAGTTTGGCTATTGTGGACATTGCTGCTATAAACATTCGGGCACATGTGCCCCTTCGGATCACTACATTTGTATCTTTAGGGTAAATACCCAGTAGTGCAATTGCTGGGTCATAAGGTAGCTCTATTTTCAATTTTTTGAGGAACCTCCATGCTGTTTTCCAGAGTGGTTGCACCAGCTTGCATTCCCACCAACAGTGTAGGAGGGTTCCCCTTTCTCCACATCCTCGCCAGCATCTGTCATTTCCTGACTTGTTCATTTTAGCCCACAATGAGATACCACCTCACACCAGTCAGAATGGCGGTTTTTTTTTAAGATTTTATTTATTTATTTGTTAGAGAGAGAGAGAGCGAGCACAGGCAGAGGCAGAGGGAGAAGCAGGCTCCCTGCCAAGCAAGGAGCCTGATGTGGGACTCGATCCCAGGACGCTGGGATCATGACCTGAGCCGAAGGCAGCTGCTTAAGCAACTGAGCCACCCAGGTGTCCCCCCCCCCCCCCGCCCGAGCATTTCAACCTGTAGCTTTTGTGCTGCGTCCCACAACACAAAGGACCAGAGTCACTTGAAGTCAGTTACTTGAGGTCAGGACGCTGGTAGAGATGAACTTTGTTTCCTTCTACTTTTCAGGGTTTCTTGTTATGGTTTTGTTTGTAGTTTTCTTTTGCTCCTCCCCTGGTTTGGTTGGCTAAGGCCACAACCTGAAAACCTAGAGATTCTCCTGACTGGATAGCACAGCCCCTGTTTAGGTCACCTATTAAATAAACACTCCTAGGACAACTGCTCTCAGCTTTTGGAAGTCCCCCACCCCTTCCAATCAATTTACTCTCAAAGTATCTCTGCAACCATCTCCAGGGCTTCCCTGGCTCAGATCTGTTACGCTGTAACCGTCAACTGCAAGTTTCTTCACCATTGCACTGTTTCTAGCTCTCCTCTCCACTCAACCCAGTGTGTCAGAGATCCTATCAATCATCTAAGACACAGATCTGTTTTTGTCACGTCTCTACTGAGAAACCTTCAGTGTCTCTCCGCATTACTTAACTGATAAAGTCCAAGCCCGCAGCACAGAGGCATCTGGCCCAACAGGATATTCTATCTCACAGTCTATCACTCCTTTCCTCTCAGGCCAGCCCTCAACACCTAGATCCCTCTCCTCCTCTCCTCTAAGTGCGGGAGAGTCGCCATTCTTCAGTTATGCCGAGCATTTTCATTTCTCTGTGCCTTTCCTCGCATAGTGCACTGTCTGAGGCCTTCCTCCCCATGCACCTCTGACCATCACTCTTTACATGGCTGTAACATCAGCTGGAGCTCTCCTTCCTCCCTCCAGGAACCCATCTGGACTCCTCTAAGCAAAAGGAATTCTTCCTTCCAGTTTTCTCCCCAAATGTCTCTCTATTGCCATTCTTATTGCTTCTCCCATATTTACCCCTATAAATATACCCTTTGTTTAAATGGTCTCTTGCCAGATTATGAAATCCTGGAAGGCAGAAATGGAGTTACATGTACAGTTTGACACATAATGATCTATTGCCACCAAATGGTTACCATTTGCTCATAGATCTTCATCTTCCTTCCATCCAGACTATAAATTTTTTGAAGAGTTAAATCATTTTGTTCCTTCCCTCTTTCACTTCTTCAGCCCTTACTATTGTGATGAAGCTAGGTTACCCTTTTATGTGTGAAAGGTAGATTAGGTCTAACATTTGGTGATTCTAAGAGCAGGGCGTGGGAACCCAAGAAGTACAGCACACTGACTTCACAAAGGCTGCTTAGGCAATATTTATATTCAGGACCTGAACAGTAACTATTCCCCCCATTTAAAAAATGTTTTATTTATTTGAGACAGAAAGAGAGAGCACAAGCACGGAGAAGAGCAGGCAGAGGAAGAGGGAGAAGCAGACTCCCCACCAAGCAGGGACCCTGATGCAGGACTCGATCCCAGGATCCTAGGAGCATGACCTGAGCTAAAGGCAGACAGTCAACTGACCCAGGCACCCCAGTCATTACCCTTTCTAAGTAGAAAAGAGAAATAGGATCAATGAAGAACCTCCTTCTGTAGGATCATATTTACTGACAACCTACCACGTGCCCCACACTGATCTAGGCACAGGGGGGGCATAGCAGAGAACAAAACCACACAAAGTCGATGCCGTCTGTGGAGGCCAGGTGGGGAGACAGACCACAAACAAAGGCTTATCGGGCATGGCCAGGTGGCAACAATTCTAGGAACCAAAAACACTATCCATTACACTACTATTAACAATATTAGTATAAACCTGGGTAAGGAGCCAGAGAGTGATGAAGGGCAATGGTAATTTGCAAATAGCAAATGGTAGGTAGCTCTCTCTAGAGGATGCTAACATGTGCCTGAAATGCTGCCAGGAGGTCCCCAAGGCCATCCTCACCCCAGACTGAGGGCAAGCCACTGCTGTTGCTCAGAGCCCAGAGCTTTGCCAATAACATACACAAGGGATTGTTTAAGTATTAAGGAGAAGAGCTTAAGATGTTAGTGAAGAAAGAGATGAATGGGGAAAGAAATTATAATAGAGCCACAAAACAGAACATTATATAATCATAAATGGTGTTTTAGATATTTAAATCTGGAAAAACGGGCTCAAAAATGTGGCATAATAAACTGTACAGATGTATGCTCTCATCCAAAATATACTTACGTATATACGTCCGCAGAAAGTACACTAGAAGGAACATCACAAAATATTAACAGCGGTTGTCTCTAGTTGAAAGACTCACAGGTGAATTCCATTTTTCTTATGCCTTTTGATATTTTAAAGTTTCTACCTCAAGCATGTCTCACTTATACTTTATTTGATTGTGGTAGGAACCCATGAGATCTACCCTCTTGACTTTATTTTTTTAAGATTTTATTTATTTGACAGAAATCACAAGTAGGCAGAGAGGCAGGCAGGGTGGGGGTGGGAAGCAGGCTCCCCGCTGAGCAGAGAGCCCGGATGCAGGGCTCCATCCCAGGACCCTGGATCATGACCTGAGCCGAAGGCAGAGGCTTTAACCCCCTGAGCCACCCAGGCGCTCCTACCCTCTTGAATTTTTAAGTGTGTGATACAATATTGTTAACTATAGATACAATGTTTCAACTCCTTTTTAATTTTCATTTTTAAAATATGTGTGTATTAAAAATAATTCAAGTAGTACAGATGTGCATAAGGTAAAAAGTAAAAATCTCTGCCACCCTTACCTGCCCCCACTTCTCTTCTTAGCGCTCGTGTATCTATTATCCGTCAACAGGTTTTTCTGTGCCATTAGAGAACTTGTATATGCAGGCATAGGCATTCATAGTATTACTCCTCACCAACCCCCCCCCATGGAATCATGATGTGTATGCCTTTATGTAATCTACTCTTTTTCATTTATTAAAAAAAAAAACTTAAATACATTCCTGTGTCAGAACATAAAGAGATGCCTCATTCTTTTTTTCAGCAACCGGGTAGAATTCTCTTGTTTGTTCTCTTGTTCTATAATTTATCTCACTGGATTGTTTCCAACTTTTTGCCATTGCAAAGAGGGCTGCAAACAACAGCTGCCTGCAATTCAAGGGTTTCTCAGGCCAGCAGTTATCTGATTGATATTCAAGGCCTCAGAGAAAGACCAGCTCAGCTCCTGTGTGCTTTGGACTGATCGTGTCTTCACACATCTGGCTTCACCACTGATTTTTTTTTTTTAATTTATTTATTTGTCAGAGAGAGAGAGCGCAGGAGCCAGCACAGGCAGACACAGTGGCAGGCAGAGGCAGAGGGAGAAGCAGGCTCCCTGCCAAGCAAGGAGCCCGATGTGGGACTCGATCCCAGGATGCTGGGATCATGACCTGAGCCCAAGGCAGCTGCTTAACCAACTGAGCCACCCAGGCATCCCTTCACCACTGGTTTTTGAGGGTAAGAGGATTTCTCTGCGCCTTCAGCTATAGAGCCATTTCTGAGATTGCCCAGAGTGTCTGCTGTTGTCATGAGCAACACATACACGCCTGTGTTGTGTTCTCTTCTAGTTTGCACTGGGTACCATATTAGAGAATATTGATATTGGCATGCCCTGTTATAGCATCTTTCTCTGTCAGGACATGAAGCACTTTTGAACCAAAGCTACTCAGAGAAACAAAGGTGATTAAAACAAGAAATTTTGACAACATAAGCTTTTTTGTCTGAATTAACTATGGAAGTACATAATGCTTACGATCGGCAATTGAGTGGACATGGGGCATGGATTTGGCAATGGTGGTAGCTACCATTACAACCAGTTTCAAGCAAGTGGGAGGCTCCTCAAGGGAGTAAGGCAAAAACGGAGTCTTTTCTGAATTTTCAGATACTGGTCTTTATTGGCCTGCCTTGCTTAGAAATTTCCAGGCATCAATAAAGCTCAGAAAGGTTATTTCCCTCTTTCCACCTAAACCTGATAAGAACCAATCACAGTGATCAACTACCTATGGTTTCTAGAAGCACAATCACACAACTAAAGTTCTAGGTCAGGGCTCTGCTAAAGCGGCCAAGAGCAAAGTTCCAAAAAAGAAAAAAAAAATGTGGAGATGGTAGGTGATTCCCTTAATTTCATACTCCCTGAATGCACTAGTCTCCACCTGGAGCCAGTCATCAACCATGAGACTATTGGGTTTAGATAAATAGGATTGCAGCAACTGGGGATTCTGAGCATCTGACCACATGATGATAAATTCTCTGAAAGTCATTTTAAAAGCCCCTGTTTAATGGGATAGACTTTGGTCAGGTCAAAGTCTTATGAAATTCATAGCTCCTGGCACAACCCATCCTTCAGAAGAGTAATCAAATTATACATTAGGCTATTAAAATGAAAGCTTATGCAGTACGATACTTAATCAGAACTGGAAAAGTGGTGTGATTCCCTCCTCCTGGGCATTTGCCTTATTAATGAAATGTGGCCAAAGGTCCCATGCCGACCAGACACAAAGGTCCACATGTTGAGTAAATGTGTAACAGAGGGTAACAAAGACAACTCCAAAGGTGACTGGGGTGCAAAGGATTGGCTGCTTAAATGTAAAACACAAAAAACTTGCTAAGCAAAATTAGAATGAAAAACTAAGCATATGTTTATGTATTTCTTGCTAAGGTATATATGTATAAATTGTGTTTTTGAAAACAAAAATGACAGGAAGGAAATAAAACATCACTAGTGAGTTATGATGGATAGTTTGGGTCATTTTTTTTCAAACTTTAACATTCTATAATTCAAGTTTTCTACAATGAATCTATATCACTTTTATATACAAAAACACATACAGAAAGGAAGTCTTTTTTTTTTTAAACTAAACAGACGTTCAACCCAAACAGCTGGAATCAGTACATATTTAAAAGCAAAAAAATAGGGACGCCTGGGTGGCTCAGTTGGTTAAGCGGCTGCCTTCAGCTCAGGTCATGATCCCAGCGTCCTGGGATAGAGTCCCACATCGGGCTCCTTGCTCGGCGGGGAGCCTGCTTCCTCCTCTCTCTCTGCCTGCCACTATGTCTGCCTGTGCTCACTCTTTCTAACAAATAAATAAATAAAATCTTTTAAAAAAAAAAAAGGCAAAAAAATAAATTTTTAAAGATTAAAAAATAAAAGCAGATTTAAATTCAATACTCCCTGCTAGAGAGACCTTATCATGATTCTTAGCCAACGCTTACTCCAACAAGGGATGGGGCAGAGGTTTTGGCCGAGAGATTGTGGGAAGTCTGGTTTGGCTCATGTTTCCAATAACTCTCCTCATTCTGAGACCAGGAAAGGCAAGAGAGGACAGGTGCTCTTGGTTGATAGTCAAATAATGATCAAATTTGAATCAGTGACTCAGCAGCTCTATTAGGAGGACACAGAATCACATCTCCTGATCTCAGGCTGCAACTGATGATCAACAAGTCATTAGAAGGCAGCCTCACGGGACGCTTGGGTGGCTCAGTTGGTTAAGCAGCTCCCTTCAGCTCAGGTTACGATCCCAGCGTCCTGGAATCGAGTCCCACATCAGGCTCCTTGCTCGGCCGGGAGCCTGCTTCTCCCTCTGCCTGCGTGCTCTCTCTCTCTCTCTAACTAATAAATAAATAAAATCTTTAAAAAAAAAAAAAGAAGGCAGCCTCACAATTATTAAATAAAGCAAAGATGCTGAAAATAAAACAGCTTATTATCTCCAATAAAGAAAAAGGGCCTAGAAAACCATGGACAAGGTTCTTAATTCTTCTGATCCTAGAGATGTGAAAAAATATCGCCAAGCTGGAAGACAGGAAGCATCTGGTTATTTTACAAAGAAAGGAGTCTAGTATTCTAGACTCCTTGTAATCTAGAGATTACAAAAAAAGAACAAGGAGAGGAGGAAAAGGTACAAGGATTGAAGCATTCTTGGTCAGAAAGAGCAGGAGCTGATGTAATGCCTGACACTTGCTGGAGTGTGTGTCTACTCTGAGGCAAAGGTTGAATATTTTAAGAAAAAGTTAAAAATATAGCATCTGTATCAGGCTCTACCAGGCATGAACTTCCAGAGATACCTATGTATGTGGAAGGAAGTAACCGTTTACCACACAACCTGGCTATCACATACCACTTACTGAAGAACTTACCACTGACAGTTTGGAAGAAGACACATCTTTGTTTTTATCAAATAAACTCAGAAAAACAGTACTAAAATCACAAGTAGGCCGAGAGGTAGGTGGGGGGGGGGCGGGGGGGAGGCTCGAGGAGCAGGCTCCCTGCTGAGCAGAGAGCCCTATGCGGGGCTGGATCCCAGGACCAAGGCAGAGGCTTGAACACACTGAGCCACCCAGGCGCCCCTGCTTTGGTTTGTTTTTAAGATTATTTATTTATTTATTTCAGAGAGAGAGCCCCTGAGCATGAGGGGTGGGGAGTGGGAGGAGGCAAAGAGGTATAAAGGGAGAGGGAGAAGCAGACTCCCCACTGGGCAGGGTGCCAGACCTGGTGCCAGATCCCAGGACCCTGAGATTATGAGCTGAGCTGAAGGCAGGCACTTAACCAACCAGGCCACCCAGGCACCCCAGCTGCAGTGTTTAAAAAGGCTTCCCTCATCAGCCAATGTGCCTTGGGACTGACCAGCCCAAAGAAAGCCTAAACCGTGGTGTTTCCGTCAAAGTGTTCAGGAGCCGAAAAAACTGCCTAAGTATGTACATCTCCAGTCTGCCAGTGTAGACTACAGTAAGCTGAAATCTACCAAATCATTTTACCCATCTTTTTCTTAGCTGTTTATAGGCATGGATTTTCACTCGTGTATCTGTATTTGCCTATTGACCTGTGAGCTAGACCCAGGCACTCAGAGGTTTCCCCACCTCCCCTGTCCTTAAGATGCGGGTTCTGCTTGCCTTTCCTCCTCCCAGAGGCAGCTCCAAGGACACAGCCTTGAGATAGGGATGTGGTTATTGAGAGCACTGACACTGTACATGACTGAACCCAGTCAAGGCCATCTTATAAACTTTTAAGATTTGGCCGATGGGTGTGAGCCACAACTGTGAGGACTGTGGTATTATTAAATTACTGATTTTTCCTTTCTGAAAATACATTTGAGCATCACATCTGGGGAAACTACAGCTTTAAGGGACTCAATCTCATTTATTCTCCAAAGATGGAAGCAGAAACTGCATTACCCTCATTGTGCTAAGTGGCCATTATTGGTTGGGTTTGTTGTTTAGATTTTGTCAAGAAAATAATCCCATTTCACTCACTGTGACTTTTGTCATTAAGGAAGGAGGAATGACTCCCGGTTCTAATTACCTTAGTGTGCCTGTTTAAGTTAAAGCCATGTTGAGAGAGGCTCCATTCCAATTTCTGGGTCAAGCTGAATTAATCCCAAGCTGGGCCACTGGAAGTTGTTATTTGCAAAGATTACTATTATCATTTAGAAATAGGTACACTACCTAAATTTCCTTTAGAGAAAAACTATCCATCTATAAAAAATTGCCTTATGGGGTGCCTGGGTGGCTCTGTCAGTTAAGCGGCTGCCTTCACCTCTCGTCCTGATCCCGGAGACCTGCATCGGGCTCCCTGCTCAGTGGAGAGCCTGCTTCTTCCTCTCCCTCTGCTGCTGCTCTGCCTACTTGTGCATTCTCTGTCAAATAAATAAAATCTTTCTTAAAAATTGCTTTGACAAAAACAATTCTGGTTTGACTAATCACTTTGCCTCTTTAAATGATGAGTGTTGTGCAAGTTGGACACTCAATGAGCCTACATTGCACTGTGGATACATATCTGTGTTTAGGAGCTATGAGAACAGAAGGTGCTGTGTACAGAAAGTTGCTTTGAAGCAATATTTGCAAAACATGCAAACTTCTGTATCTGTATTTGAAAAAAATAAAATGGGTTTTTGTAGCTAAAAAAATTGTTTTTTCTCATCTTGCTACAGTCCAAGATAAGCCTTGTACACAAGTTCCCTTTGCTTATTAAACCTGCCACCTACAAACCTGGATTGGCCTCCTGCTTTCTTCCATCTCTCCCTGTCCCCCGAGTACAGAGGCTTCACCGGGGAAACTCCAGAAGGCTGGTGAGCCAACAGCAGATCTTGCCATCCCCCTAGAAGGAATTCACCAAGATTTTTATAGTCTAATCCCTACACTTGAGTGCACAGAGTCAGCATTTATTAGATACTTCTGAACTTGATCCTTTCAATGAATATTTTTGCCATTTACGGGGGTGGGGGGGAAATGTCCTTCCTTTTCCCCTTGAGCTGTTCTAGCAGCTGCAGGTAGATGTTTCACAGACCAGTACTGTCAGAGCTCCCCCCGGTTGCTCTCATATACAATTGGAGATACTATGGCCATAGTCGACCACGGCCCTTGGAAACATGCTGAAAAATGTTGTTGTTGTTGTTTTAAAGATTATTTGACAGAAATCACAAGTAGGCAGAGAGGCAGGCAGAGAGAGAGGAAGGGAAGCAGGCTCCCTGCTGAGCAGAGAGCCCGATGTGGGGCTCGATCCCAGGACCCCGGGATCAGACCTGAGCCAAAGGCAGAGGCTTTAACCCACTGAGCCACTCAGGGGCCCCTGAAAAATGTTTAACTTAAAAAAATGTATCCTAGGGATGCCTGGGTGGCTCAGTTGGTTAAGCAGCTGCCTTCAGCTCAGGTCATGATCCCAGCGTCCTGGGATCGAGTCCCACATCGGGCTCCTTGCTCAGCAGTGAGCCTGCTTCTCCCTCTGCTTCTGCCTGCCACTCTGTCTGCCTGTGCTCGCTCCTGCGCTCTCTCTCTCTATCTGGCAAATAAATAAATAAATAAAATCTTTAAAAAAAAAAACCATTTAAAAAAAATGTATCCTAACCTTCACAGCTTGCCTCTAAAGGACTATAATCTTTTTCTTCTTCAGGTCTTGGTGATTCTTATACCTCTTTTTATTATTTTATTATTATTATGTATTTCTGTCATCAGGCTGAAAGCTATTTGAGGCAAGATTTGTCTTACTCATCTTTTTTTTTCCTTGTCTTACTCATCTTTGTATGATCTCTAACACTTAGCAAGTGGTAGGACCTCATAGGTGTTGAGATGAATTAAAAGTAATAATTTGGCATCAACCATATGAGGGATACTGTCCTACATAATTGGGTACAAAATATCCAAAGTTGCGTTCATTATATCATTCACATCTAGCAATCAAAAGCCTGTTCAGTGCCTGCATTTGTAATGGCTAATGTCACTAGCATCCTCTCAGATACTGATCACCCTCACTGATTCTCTCCATCAGCCACCCAGTTGTATTGTTTCTCCTTGGAGGGCTTCTCTTCCCTCTTCTCATTTCTTCTGTCCTGCTCTAGGTCTAGTATTTCCTAACAGGAAATTTGTCTTGGTCCTCTCTGGCGAACCCTTCTCACCACCACCAGGGAAACCTCCCTCATACAGATACCCCTTTGTTTTTCCTCTGCAAAAGCTTTAAAACATTCTCAGTTGCCCAAGACCTAAAGGGCTTCTCCAAGACCCTCTACTCTGATCTCAGCCAGGCCTAATTTCCAGCTAATCAGTTCCACCAGCCCCTCAAGCAGGCCCTTTGCCATTCTGTGTCTTTATGTAGACAGTTCCCTAAAATTTCCAATGAAATTCAGAGTTGTTGGGGCCAAGTTTAACAGAAAGAGTTATACAAGGATACCTGGAACTTCCTTAGCTATTAGAAATCATGCATTTCTTTAGCTGTATGAGCACAGAAGAACCAAACCTGGAAGCTAAGATGCTCAACATCTCTCCTATGCTATATACCATGCAGGGAGCAAACTCCATGGGAGCAAAACAATGAATGTACATTTTGACTTTGCAAGGGCAGGGATTTTTGTCTGTTCTGTTCTCTAATCTCCCAAGTTCTTAGAACAGTGCCTATCACGTAGCAGAAACTAAATAAATACCGGTCAAATGGGGGAAAACATCACGAGGCATGTTGTATATAGGAGAAATTGGGGTCAAGATCCATTTCATGGGTGCCTGCTCAGTACTGGCAGTGCGTGAACCCTGGGGACAAAATAGGAATCAGGAAACCCTGTCCCACTATTGGAGAGGTTGAAGTTCACGAAAGGAGATAGCATTGAGAGATCATTTGGAATAACTCAAGTGGGGAATCTTTGATGTTAGGCCTCCCATTTCCTCAGCTGTCAAGGAAGAAATCAGCTAAATCTTCTATGGTCCCTGGCCCCTTCTTATCCTAAACATGCTCTGTATATTTCCCAGATGAAAGCCCTTGGAGGCCTGGGCTGTGCCCTCTCATCTTTGTACTCCCTACAGTAGCTGGTGCAGTATCTTGCAACTAATCTTTGCTATCACCTGCTTGTGTCATTAAACTGGGCATCGACTTTTTTTTTTTTAAAGATTTTTTTATTTATTTGACAGAGATCACACAAGTAGGCAGAGAGGCAGGCAGAGAGGGGAGGGGAGAAGCAGGCTCCCTGCCGAGCAGAGAGCCCGATGCGGGACTCGATCCCAGGACCCTAGGATCATGACCCGAGCCGAAGGCAGTGGCTTAACCCACTGAGCCACCCAGGCGTCCCTCGACTAATTTTTTTAAAGCAGAAATAAAACTAGAGGTAAAAAAGAAAACTTCTCTCAACATTCTATTAAGAAATGGTTACCTCCCTCCTACACTGTTGGTGGGAATGCAAGCTAGTGCAGCCACTCTGTAAAACAGCATGGAGTTTCCTCAAAAAGTTGAAAATAGAGCTACCCTATGACACAGCAATTGCACCACTGGGTATTTACCCTAAGGATACAAACGTAGTGATCCGAAGGGGCACATGCACCCGAATGTTTATAGCAGCAATGTCCACAATAGCCAAACTATGGAAAGAACCTAGATGTCCACCAACAGATGAATGGATAAAGAAGATGTGGTATATATATATACCGGGGAATACTATGCAGCCATCAAAAGAAATCAAATCTTGCCATTTGCAATGACATGGATGGAACTAGAGGGTATTATTTAGCAAAATAAGTCAATCAGAGAAAGACAATTATACGATCTCTCTGATGTGAGGAATTTGAGAGGCAGGGTAGAGGGTCATGGGGGGAAGGGAGGGAAAAAATGAAACAAGATGGGACTGGGGAGGGAGACAAACCAGAAGAGACTCTTAATTTCAGGAAACAAACTGAGGGTTGCTGGGGGGGGGGGGGGGGAGGGATGGGCTGGCTGGGTGATGGACCTTGGGAGGGTATGTGCTATGGTGAGTGCTGTGAATTGTGTTAAGACTGATGATTCACAGACCTGTACCACTCGGGCAAATAATACATTGCATGTTGGTAAATAAATAAGTAAATACATAAGAAACGGGTACCTCCAGTAAATAAATCCTATGATGTGAGGCAGCATAGAAAAGAACAGGCAGGAAAGCTTCCACATTCAGACAATGACCCATGCTTTGGGCAATTTCTTAACAACCTTAAGCCTTGTTTTCCTCTTATACATATTATGTGAAGAATCATACCTGCCTCACAGAATTAAGAGGACCTAATCAGATAATGAATGCGAAATTATGGGGCACTTGCATGACTCAACTGGTTAAGTGTCTGCCTTGGGATCAGGTCAAGACCTCCGTGTCTGGCTCCCAGCTCAGCGGGTTGTCTGCTTCTCCCTCTGCTCCTCACCCCTACCCCTTGTGCTGTCTCTCAAATAAATAAAATCCTTTTTTTTTTTTTTAAAGTTCATGAAATTGCTATCTAAGTATGAAGAACGTTCCCTTCCATTAGCTAATACTATTCCCATATATGTGGCTACAAACCCACTTGGCACCTCCACTGCCTTCTTTCCTAACCTATTCAACCAGGTAGAGTGTAGAAAGATTTTGTCTTTTGTCTCATAACTTCCCTAGATTTAAACTACTGCCTGTCTCATGTGTAGCATTTAAAATGTAGGTAAAAATTGAGTCTATTATTGTTGAAAATATTTGTTGATTAATATGAGAAAAGAATATAAAAAAGTTAGGAAAATAGATTAAACATTATAAGTACTTTGGTTCATCGCATTTAGAAAAAAAAAATGACATTAGGCTCTCTGCTCAGCAGGGAGCCTGCTTCCCCCTCCCTCTCTGCCTGCCTGTCTGCCTACTTATGACCTCTCTGTCAAATAAATAAAATCTTTAAAAAATTTTTTTAAAAATTAAAAAATAAAAGAAAGAAATGACATACCAAAAAATAAGGAAATCATTCAAAGAAGGAAAACAAAAGTTCACAGAGACATTTACTGAAAAATTATTTACAACAATGGAGAATCATGGCTTTTTACCCAGCTCTAGTAAAGCAGAATTCATGTAACAGATTCTTGAGCTCACCCCCAGTTTATGGGATTCAGTAGATTTGGTCCAACACCTAGAAATTTGCATTGAGCCCCAGTGGCTCAAGCAATGGCTATGGTGCAATTATTAAATGGACATTTTTAAAAAGATAATGCACCTTTTAAAGAGAAAAAGCACCTGGGTGGCTCAGCTGGTTGTGACTGACTCTTAATTTGGCTCAGATGACGACCTCAGCTTCCTGGGATGAAGCCCTGCATTGGGGCAGGCTCTGTGCTCAGCCAGGAGTCTGCTTGTCCGTCTCCCTCTGCCTCCGTCCCACCCTCAACTCATGCTCTCTCTCTCAAATAAACAAATAAAATCTTAAAAAAGATAATGTAGCAACATGGAAAAACATGATAATTGCTTATAGGATGTAAAATTCATTCAGAATCAAGCAATATGTGGATTTGAGATTTTTATGAATCTTTCAGAAAAAAACAAACAGCTAATAGCTGTAGTTTCTGCCCTTCCCATAAAAATTACTAATTAGTGGAGTCAATGGTTACTGGACTTTAGCAAAATAGCTTAATTTGTCAGGAGACAAGAGGACAAGACACAATGCAGAACCATGCCATTAACCTATCATAAAAAACACAAAGCAACAACTACAGAACTACTACCAGAAATTGAGAACACAGAAATGTTGGCATCCTGACAACTTAGTGTGAAGATATTTATAGTCACACACATGTAAGACCACCGTGGCTCTCCCAGAACCATCCAAAAGATTAAAGAACTTTAACTTTACCATTCATAGTGTTGCTAGATTAAAAGGTTTAGGTATCCTTTTTAGTCCCTTGGAACCTGTAGCTGAACTCCATTCTCTGGTACTACAGACAAGAATTAATAAGTTTGCTAATTTAAAAAAAGGAGGGGAGGGCAGAGGGAGAAAGAGAATCTTAAGCAGCCTTCACGCCCAGAATGAACCCGACATGGGGCTCGATCTCACGACCCTGAGATAATGACCTGAGCTGAAACCAATAGTCAGACACCTAAATGACTGAGCCACTCAGGTGCCCCCAAGAAGTTTGCTAATTTATAAAATAGTGATTTTTTTTTTTTAGTAGTCTCCTGTTTGGAGCCCAATCTTAATCTCAGGTAATTTAAGCATTTAATAGATGAGTACCTTTCTCCCATGCCTCTTCATTTCCCTGGGATTCTGTGTCATGCTCCTCTGTCCCATTAACATGGGATGAGGTAGATGCTAGAATCATTACCAGGTTGAGTTAAACCAGCTGTGACTTAAAAGATTCAAGCCAAAGTCCATCTTCTCTGTTTTCAGATAACTACCTCTAATTCCTACTTTGTGAAGAGCAAACCTAGCCATGAACCTCGGAGTCCAGAAACAGCTTTCTTCTCAGAAGTGACAGAAACAAATGATGTACTCTAGTAACTCAATTAACTTGTGATATCTACAAACAATGCAAACTCTTAGCCATGACCCTGCCAACATAATCAGGGCTAAGGGTAAACTCCTAATAAGGGCACTGTTTACACCAGAGCTGGGCTGTAGAAATCTGGATATTAAAAACCTACTCTTTCAGGGGCACCTGGGTGGCTCAGTTGTTAAGTGTCCGCCTTCGGCTCAGGTCATGATCTCCAGGTCCTGGGATTAAGCCCCGCATAGGGCTCCCTGCTCTGTGGGGAGTCTGCTTCTCCCTCTCCCTCCTCTCCTGCTTATGTTTTCTCTCTGTCTATCTCTGTCAAATAAATAAACAAAATCTTTAAAAAAAAACCCTACTCCTTCATCCCATACCAGCAACAATGCTACACACAGTTGGTCCAGAAACTGACTTTTGAGAACTATCAGACTAGTCAGAATAGGAGATAATCCTAGGCCTTACAGGGATCTTTTAAAAGAACAAGGCACACTAAACCTAAAAACAGCAATAAATATAAAATATACAGAGAGAAAAAAAGCTTATTTGGTGCAAGCTTTTTAGCAGTGCTACATGCTTTTGATTTCATTTGGGTAGAGAAGGCCCCTGCATTGTTTTGTAGAGTATTAAACTCATATTCTGAGGATATGGATTTTTCTTCAGGGAACTTGGCTTTCTCCCCAGTATCAACCCAGTGTCAGAGCCATTTTCAGCCCAACTCAGGTGAAATTTTAATTCTGGAGCGGTCCACATCCTTCTGATCTGGGGGGACCTGGGGTTGTGGCCCCAACGATGGCCATTCTTAATCTGGGGCAGAACTGGACTGTTTCCTAAACTGTGGGGGGGCTTTAAGAATATGTTGGAGTAAGGTCCAGGGGACCAATGTAGCTCAAATTCTTGAGAACCCACAAGATCAGCCCTCAAGCAGTTCTGGATCCTATATCTCCCACTGGATTCCCTGAGCTGCAGACCAAGTTGAACAAATGTGTCTCCCATTATTGTCCTTTCACCTTCTCCTATATGACTTGTCCTTGAAACCCGGGACGCACTCCTGAGTTGGGGTCAACACTTACCTGGCTTCTGGGTGATTGAAAACTTCACGAGTAACAGGACTATATCAAACATGGAAGATAATCATTCTCCCAGAGCAATATTCTGAAAATAGTGATGGTGCAGTTCTGGAGGAACAGAGTCAAGGGACTGAGGGAGTCAAGATGGATGACCCTTCTCACAGTTTTATACAAAAGATCCTGTGGCACTAAGAGAAAACTTACCAAGCCAGCGCTTGCTTATAGACTCTGGAGCAGATAGAAAATACCATCAGGAACACACTGAAGAAATCCCATTCTTGTGATTAACCTTACCTGTGCTTCACCCTTGTATCTCACCTTACCTGTACCTCTCACCTCAGATTAAAAAGCTCTTTCACAGGTGGTATTCATTTGATCCACGGCAGTTAAGAAACATCACGCTGGGATGACTGCCAAGTTATCCTGTTACTGCAGAGAAAACTATCTCTAGAAGGTTCCCACTTCAGCCACAAAAAAAGCCCTTCCTGGACTAAGTCCTAGTGTTTATCCCCTCCCCCCCATCCAGGCTTTTCTGCATGTATCTTTTTATACACAACCTATTCAGCCAAGTCTTAAATTCTTGGATTCATCATAACATGCTACCCTCCTGCCCTCCTTGCCAGCAGCCTTCCCGGTGCAAAAGACATTAGTGAACTCTTCACCACAGATGTGTATTCATCCTCTCTCAAGGTCCTCTGTTGTCTAGCCCACTGCTGTCTGACAGAACATAGGTGAGGAAGCCACTTTTGTAATTTAAAAGTGGCTTTTAAATTAGTAGCCAAATTTAGTAGTAGCCAAAATTTTTTAAAAGCAAAAAGGAATAAGTGAAATTAATTTTCGATGTGGTGAAATGTACATAAAATTCACATTCAGAGGCATTTAGTCTATTCACAGTGCTGTGCAAATATCATCACTGTCCATTTCCAGAACATTTTCATTAACCCAAACAGGAATTCTATGCCCATTAAATAATAGCTCCCCAATTCTGGGACACCTGGGTGGCTCAGTTGGTTAAGCAGCTGCCTTTGGCTCAGGTCATGATCCCAGCGTCCTGGGATGGAGTCCCACATCAGGCTCCTTGCTCGGCAGGGAGCCTGCTTCTCCCTCTGCCTCTGCCTGCCACTCTGTCTGCCTGTGCTTGTTCGCTCTCTCTCCCTCTCTCTCTGACAAATAAATAAATAATCTTAAAAAAAAAAGTAGCTCCCCAATTCCTCTGACCCCAGAGAACCTTTATTCTTCTTTCTGTCTTTATCAATTTGCAAATTCTATGTACCTCATATAAGTGGATTCAAACAATGTTTGTCCTTTCGCCACTGGCTTATTTCATTTATTTCACTTTCGAGGTTCATCTGTGTTGTAGCATGTATCAAAATACCATTCCTTTTTAAGGTTGAATAATACTCAAATATATATCCCACTTTGCTTATGAACTCATCTGTTGATGGACATTGAGGTGTGACTATCTTTTGTGTATTTGCTGCTATGAACATTGGTGTACAAGTACACGTTTGAGTCCCTGCTTTCAATTCTTTGGCCATATACCTAGAATTACTCTAAAGACATTTTTTACTTAACCCAATATATCCAAAATGGTACCATTTCAACATGCAATCTTTAGGGGGAAATGGAATCTTTATAATCTTCTTTTGTTGAGGTCAAAATCCAGTTGAGATGACAAATTTTCACCAAAATTCATCTGTATTTGGATTTCATAAAACTTATACAAAAGTAGAACCACATAGCCATGTTGTCCCAGATATACTTTAGGACATGTAAATAAATCAAAATTAAACAGAATTTAAAATTCAGTTCCTCAGTCATGTTGTAAATGCTCAATCCCCACTTGTGGCCAGTGACTTCCATACAAAACAGTGAGGATCTAACCGACAGGCTAGATAGAAATGCTTCTTCTCTCTGCCCCCGGCACCTGCTCCAGCCTGCCTTCTCAGCCTGCCTCCCACCCTTCCCCAACACAGATTCTAGATAGACAGATTCTGAGCATTAATTCAAGAAATATTTATTTAGCACTGACCATGTGCCAACCATTGCTAACTGCTGGATATGATAGGAAACAAAATGATGTTCACATGAAGCCTGAAACAAGTGGAGCCAGCAAACATAAAAACAAGTAATTTCAGAAATAACTCTATCTTATACATTGTTATAAGCCCACTGAGGAAAAAATGGTGCAATGCCAGTGCAGGCAGATATCAAAGAGATAATCACACAAATAATAATATCTTAGAAAATTTTGAAAAGTGCACGGGGGAAAAAAAAAGATCTGTTGAGTGCTGCAACAGTGGGTTTTATTTAGAAGGGGAGTTTCTCAAAGGAAACGATTCAAAGGACAGATGAACTAGGGAAAGAGGTACAGAAAGGGGACAGGGTAGTGAAGTGACCAGGCAGAGGGGACAGCATGAGTAAAAGGACTGAGGTGGGCAAAAGTTTCATTTCTGAGAAACAAAGAGATGAAGAGTACCGTGCAAGTAAAGAGAATGGTGCCCTGTGAGGGTGGCAGGTAGGCAGGACTTGCTTCATGCAAGGTTTCACATCATAGGAAGGATTTGGGATTTGGGACCAAGTACAATGGGGTGTTAAAGGATGTTGGGGGATATTGGGTTGGCTTTTTTTTTTTTTTTTTTTTTTTTAAGGCCATTCTGGCTGCTTGGTGAAGAAAAGTCCTAACTCTTCAGCTTGGAACCTACAGGGGTCTTCCTTTCCTTCTGTATTTTTTTTAAGATTTTATTTTTATTTATTTGACAGAGAGAGATCACAAGTAGGCAGAGTGAGAGGGGGAAGCAGGCTCGATCCCAGGATCCTGGGATCAGGACCTGACCTGAAAGCAGAGGCTTTAACCCACTGAGCCACCCAGGTGCCCCTCCTTCTGTATTTTGACCTACATGGCTTGGTGAGAGCTCAACCATAATTCTTGCCTTGTATTTACCTATTGTCACTTTATATGCTGCCCTCCTTTACTGTTACACATACACTAACTCACTAATGCCCGTTAATCTAACTGGAAACTTTTCCGGCAGGCAAGAAAAGCTTCTCACTCATCTTTGTGTACCCACAGCATGGAGCATGGAGCAGATATACTCAGCCTATCTGTCAAATCAGATTTTGTTAAAAGTCTGATCATAGCTTGCTTCTTTCTGCCCAAAAAAAGCATTCTGTGACCTAATTAACTCTGTCTTTAATCCAAATTTTCTGTACTCTGTTTGCCACAAAGACTGAAGTCCCTAAACAAGACCCAGGCAGCCTTCCAGCATCCCTTCTGGCTATACTTAATTACAAAAAGGGGATTTGTTTCAGGTAAAGCAAGGGTTGCAAAAGGCATCAGCCCACATGTGACCCAGCATTTCAGAACTTCAAGGGACTCTCCTTCCAGAACCCTTCAAAGTTCTGGCATGAAAAGTATGCACTTAACAGAGTTCTCAAGAATCAGAAACTCATCTCCAAGAGGTGCTTGCACTTGGCTAGGTGTACTGTCTTTAGCTAAGGACTCCAAAAGCGTTAGATTTCTTCCCACCTTCCACTTAAAGTGGATTGAAATTTCATCATCTCAGGAAAAGAAATGTGGACAGGACCCAAACTTTTAAATTTACAAACCTGTGACCTTGGCTAGATTAATCTGGAGCCTGTTCTGACATCTGAAAAGAGTGATAATACTGTTCCTACAGACTGGCTAGGAGAATTAAACTTGAAGTGAAAACATCAAGCAGCAGTGATCAAACTGCTTTCTGTGCCTTTAAGTGTTTGGGGGACGGGGGGGGGGGGGGTGGGAGGGGGTGAGGGAGTGACTTTTGCCACCAATTGAAAAGCCACTAGGTATCCTGTTATCTTTCCTGGTGAATAAGACATAATGAAGGATGAATCAGACTGGGAGAGCCCATTTATGAAATAGCCCAAAAGAAATATTTTCAATATTACAATTTATGAGGATACAAGTAAATATAATTTTAACCTCAACAGGGGCAGCCTTTTGTTATACTTCACTCTCCGGAGTGGACACACGTTAACAAAGTCTACACAAGCCAAACTAATGGATTACTATTTTTTTAATGATTTTTTTTTAAGATTATTCATTTATTTACTTGACAGAGTCACAAGTAGGCAGAGAGGCGGCGGGGGGGTGGGGGTGGGGTGGGGGGGTAGAGAGCCGCATGTGGGGCTCTACCCCAGGACCCTGAGATCAAGACCCGAGCCCAAGGCAAAGGCTTTAACCCACTGAACCACCCAGGAGCCCCCAATTCACAGATCATTTAAAAAAAAAAAATGACCAAAAGATGAGTAATGATTTGAAGCTTCTCTCCAGAGGCTTTTCCCCAGCACCAGACTTGGGCTGAGCTGCTTACAGACACATTTTCTTGCTTCCTCATCTCCCTCTTTGCGCCCACCCCACACAGCTGCACCCAGTCGCGCGTCTGGGGACGGGGGAGCGTAATACGCGCCCATCTGGATGCTGGGGGGCTGGATGTGAGGGGTGTGGGGACCCCCGGAGTCAAGGCCACCTTCCATCCTTCCCCCAAGGCCCCGGCCATCCTCCGATTCCAGGACTCCGCAGTCCGGACGGCACAACTGTCTGCTCCCTGGCTCAGCGATTCCCCCACCCGCAGTCGCCGGCCGGGTCAGCGCCGGGACGAGGCCGGTCAATGCCCGGGAATGACCCGGCCTGGGCGCGAGCTCCGGGCGGGGAAGGAGCGAGCGCGCGCCTCACGAGGCCCCGCCCCATCGCCAGATGCGGCGCTGTTGGTGCGCGGTGATTGGCGGGTGCGGCCGCGGGATGAATGGGGTGACCGCGGCGGGGGAGTGGAGCGGGGCGGGGGTGGGGGGAGAGCTGCAAGGGGCGCAGGGCGGAGGCGGCACCGCCCTGTGCGGCTGCCTGCCAACGGTCCCCACACCCAGCGAGTGGAGGAGGGGGGCCCCGTGGGCGGGCTCTGGTTCCCCGGGAGGGGCGGGCTTGTGGGGGCCCGGAAGTGATCGGGGCCCCAGAGCGCAGCGATCCAGACTAGGGAAAGTCGGAGGTGGGAAAGGGAGAAGCTGCGCTTGCCCCCGGGCCACCGGCAAAGGGCATCCGCGCCTCCTGAGAATCCCTTCTGGGTACTCCGAGTGTATTGTGCAAAGAGGGTCTTGCTCTTCAGAGTGAGATTGGAATCCTCATCTGGACATCCCTGTGTGGACACGCAGCTTTTTTTCCATTCTTACACCAGTACCTTTTTTTTAGCTTCATATTTCACGTTCGGTCATTCAACAGATATCTATTGTTTGCCTACTTTATGCCCGACACACCCCAGTGGGCAAGGCAGATTCTTCCCTAACATCCTGGAGTTTAAAGGCTAATTAGGCAGATAGGAATAAAAATAAGCAACCAAAACAGTTACAGATTGCGCAAAGTGCTGTGAACTGAGCATCTGCTAGTGACTGAGGAAGGGGAAATTCGAGGAGGAGAGACTGATTTTACCCAGGATAATAGGAAAGACCAATCTGAGAAGGTGACTTCTAAATTGAAAACTGGAACAGGGACAAGTGAGCAGTGTTAAGGAGAGAGTATAGCCTTTGCAAAGGCCCTGCTGCTTTAATCCCCTTTTCTCATCCTCTGCAACATTTGACTTTTCATAGGACTTTCTTTTTGTACCTCTTAAGTGCAAATACTTTTTACCAAGTATTGTAGTGTTATTATCTCAATTCCTGGCACATGCCAGGTCCCCAAAACATATTCTGTAAATATATACTTAGCATCCACTGATTTCCAGATGCACTATTCGGTGCCCAGGATAATTTTTAAAGTGAACTGAGCATTCATGAGTGTTTCCTGAATATGAATTTTGCATTTTTATGCTTGTCCTGTGCATCCACTATGGCACCATTTATCCCGTCTTTGGGAATTTTTCTTTCTTGACCACAGCGAAACTTTCCAGGCTTTCATGCTTTCAGAGCTTAACTGACTGATCCAACAAACTAATTGGGCCTACCTATTAGTAAGTGAATGTACAGCGTGTTATTCTTGTTATATGTTTGTGTCTGTTTTTCTGTTTGTGTTTTATTAGTAACCAACCGGCAGTTCCTTAATTCAAAGCAATAAATGAAATGAAAATTTGAAGGACTTGACTGGCTCTCTGAGTTAGAAAATGTTTGTTGGTGTTGGGCTGAGAATGTACATCCCTTCTGCATAAACCCTCATTCCACAGAGCAGTACCTTGCTTTGTTTACAAAGTGGCCTGCCTTGATCTCCACCTCCTCTTTTTGAAATTTGGCAACCTAGTCCCATGTGTGTAAATGTTTTCCTGTGATATGAGAAAAGCACATTGGGAAAGGCAACTTCTTATAACTAAAATATTTGACATAGTTATCAAAACACTAAGCATACATTGATTGTTCCAGCAAATAAATAAACTTTATTTATTTGATTCTGTTTTTAAAAAAGTAAAACTATTGATTTATCTGTATTCGTTGTCTATTGCTTTATAACAAATGATCCCAAAACAGTGGCTTCAAATGACTTGTTTTCTCCCAATGTTTCTATAGGTGAAGAATTGGGGCATTGTTCACTTAGCTGGGTTTTATGTTTCACAGTTTCTCACAGTCTACAATCAAGATATCGACTGGACCTCGAGTCATCTTAGGCCTTGCTAAGGAAGGAAGCACTTCCAAGTTCACTCCTGTGGTCACTGGCACGATTCAGTTCCTTGTGAGCTGTCATACTGAGGACTGCAGTTCCTAGCTGTCTATTGGCCAGAGGCATACTTAGTTTCTTGATTTGTGAGCATCTCCAACATGGCCCCTTTGTTTCTTCAAAGTATGCAATCCAAAACACTGAATAGAGAGTGCCAGTAAGATAGCAGTCAGTTCTTTCCTAACCTAATCTTGCAAGATCATTCCATTAATTTTGCCATATTCTTTCCATCTGTTAGGAGCAAGTTACTAGGTTCGGCCCTTGGGAATGATGAACAGGTGCCAGAGACCATGAGGAGCACTTTCAGAAATTGCCAATCACAGGACGCCTGGGTGGCTCAGTAGGTTAACTATCTGACTTCAGCTCATCTCACCATCCCAGGGTCTTGGGATGGAGTCCTGCATCAGGCTTCTTGCTCAGCAGGAAGCCTGCTCCTCTCTCTGCCTCCAGCCCCCTGCTTGTGCTCTCTCTCTCACTCTCTGACAAATAAAATATTTTTTTAAAAAAGGAAGTTCCATCATATTATCAGATCCCATTAAGCTGATGAAATGAATTTAGGATTCTAAAAGTCTTTCTTGCATGTTGTGAAACAGCTTCCTATGTCTTATTTGCTATCTTTATCTTGACGAAAATGAATGGTCTTTTGAGAGTCTAGTTCAGTAACTTTTATGCCTACTAAATATCTGGCATACCACAAAACTAGAGGAACAAAGATGATACATGACACGTTTTCTGGCCTTGAGTTGGGGAAGAGAGATAAAAGCAAATAATTATAATATTAATATTATAAGTGATTGAAAAAAAAGGGCCTGGGGGGCTTGGGTTAAGCCTCTGCCTTCGGCTCAGGCCATGGTCTCAGGGTCCTGGAATCGAGCCCTGCATCCGGGCTCTCTGCTCAGCGGGGAGCCTGCTTCCCCCTCTCTCTCTGCCTGCCTCTCTGCCTACTTGTAATCTCTGTCTGTCAAATAAATAAATAAAATCTTTAAAAAGGGGGGGGGCCTGCACAGAGCACTCTAATTATGAGGAGATAGGAAAGAGACATTCTGTTCTAAGTCACATTCAAGGAAGCAAAAAGGGTGGGAGAGGTGGAGACAAAAAAATCAAGAAAAGATTACATATAGTTTAAGACTATGTAGAAGTTAATCTTATTGATCAGCAAAATGCAAAAGTAATGACATACTTCTGTACCTTTTATTTCTAGACCTTAAATAGCCTAAAATCACCTCAATTATATGCATCTAGAGTATCTGACAGCATTTTCAGTTTTATATCTGAGCTCATTTTATTGAGATACGTCCAACAGAGTGCAGTGTGTCATTTAATCGTTCAGATTAGAAGACAATCCTTTAATCTTTAGCTGAAAGAGAATTGACTTAGTGAAACTAACCTTAGGGAATGCACTTAAATTTGAAGAAAAAAAAAAGATGTGCTTCACATCAAGAGGCCGAGCAATAGTTTGCAAAATAATTGAATTGCAACACACTCCTGTAGATTTTTAGGTGAATCTCAGCATGCATTCACTCCTGGCAAACAGTGAACATGAGATTGTGAAAGGAAATTGTACTACCAGTTTTTGACATGTAAGGGCATGTCTGATACTGCAAGGGCACAAAAGCAAGGCCTTTTATAATAATTATAACTAAAATATTACATGATCTTTAGCATGACTAAATCATAGTTTGGAGAACCTGTTTTATGAATGACAGCATAAGGGCAAAGCATATTCTATACTCTATCACCAGTACCCAAATCATAAGGAGCACTTACAGAACACACCGCTTAACTGGAACATATTCCACAACAATAGACACCCCATGGCTACTCTTTGCCAGTAGCACTTGATTTGGGGCTCGAAGTTTGGTTATTGTCTGCTTTTGT
Source organism: Taxidea taxus jeffersonii (assembly GCA_003697995.1). NCBI lineage: Eukaryota > Metazoa > Chordata > Mammalia > Carnivora > Mustelidae > Taxidea > Taxidea taxus. The sequence goes on along the minus strand of RCUC01160767.1, from coordinate 24,102 downwards.
CTGCTCCCCAAAATCCTTAGCTCTTTAATACGTGATAGAATTTTTAAAAATCAAATTATGAAAGTTATGAAATAACCAACAAAGTAAAAGACACATTGAGAATCTGTCCTGGTTTAAAATCTTATCTTTAACATAGCTACGGATTTGAAGAAGTTGAGAACTGAGATTTAAATTCAATCTTAATATTAAAAGTAAATTGAAGAGCACCTGGGTGGCTCAGTGGGTTAAAGCCTCTGCCTTAGGCTCAGGTCGTGGTCCAGGGTCCTGGGATGGAGCCCAGCATCGGGCTCTCTGCTCAGCGGGGAGCCTGCTTCCTCCTCTCTCTCTCTGCCTGCCTCTCTGCCTACTTGGGATCTCTGTCTGTCAAATAAATAAGTAAACATTAAAAAAAAATAAAAATAAAAGTAAATTGATAGTATGTCAGACAGTGCTAAGTGCTAAGGAGAAAAATTAAGCAGTGTAAAAAAGTTCCAGAATATGCGAGACAGGGAGGGAGATGTTGCAAATTTAGAGAGTTTAAGGAGAAGACTCTAGGAAGATGATATTTAGAGAGATGAGAATAGAGCAAGAGTGTAAGCCTTAGAGATTTCTGGCATGGTGGAAGAGTAAGGATAAAGGCCCTGAGACAAGTCTAGTGCTAGGGAGGTGATTGTGGGTAGAAGATAAAGTAGCTTTAGAAGGTTGGAGAAATGACACAGGTGCCAAGTCAAGAAGCACCCTCATAAGCCATTGTAAGAGTTTTGATTTTTACTCTGAACTGAGATGAGAGGTTGATCGATGGTTTAAGTAAACAAGTGACACCATCTGCCTTTGGTTTTAAGAGGATCACTCAGGCTGCTGGGTTGAGAATAGACTGTAGGAGGCAAAAGCAGTAAAGGTCCAGGCTCTTGGAAAGTCCTGGGCAACAGCTTATGGTAACTTAAACCAGTGGTTGTGGTAAAGTTGGTGAAAAGTATTAAGATTCTGGATATATTTTGAAGATCAAGTAGACAGAATTTAGCTGATGCATGCACATATGACGTCAGAGGAAGACAGAAGCTAAACATAACTCTAAGATGTTTGGCTTGGGAAACTGAATAATTAGAGTTGCCATTTACAGAGCTGGGGAAAACCATGGATTTGAGGGGAAATCAAGAGTTTCTTTCTTATTATTTCAGTTTGAGATGCCTTTTAGACATCCAAGAGAAGTCATTAAGAGGCAGTTACGTATATAAGTCTAGACTTCAGGGGAAAATACACTTGGGAGAAATACATTTGGGAGTCAGTAGAGTATAGATAGAACCCAAAGTCATGAAAGATGGTGACAATAATGCCAAAGAAGTAAATGTATATAGAGAGGATTAAGGACACAGGCCCCTTTCATTGTCTAGTCACTCCTGGATAGAGTACTAAAGAGTGTATAAAAGGAAGTTGAGAAGAAAAACTAGAGAATCCAGAAATAGTTCAGATTGTTCATTCATTCAACAGATACTTATGAGCATCTGCTCTTTGCCAGAGGTTTTACCAGCCATTGGGAAAACGTGGCAGACCAGGTATGGGCAGTAGTTCAAGTAGTTCACATCCATCAGGGTGAACACTCAAGGACAGGAATAGAGATAAACTCCAGTACAGTGAAGAGGAGTCGCAGCAGAGTAACAGTGGGCATGTAGAAATGACTCCCTGTTCTGGAGAGGAAAGGAAACTGCCTTTAATCTATCTGCCTCTAACAAAGATAAGCCAGGCCAATGGGAACCCCTGGCAACAAGATAACAGAAAATACAAATTAGGAGATAAGAAAAAAGTAAGATGATAGAAAAGGGGGGGGAGGGAGTAGGAACCAGTAGAGACTTCATAGTGATATCCTTAGCATAAACTAGCTTATGCTTGTCCTATATTTTAGTCAACTTTCAAATATCCAGAGGCAAACATAGACTTATATTTTATCTCAAAAGACAGGTTTCATTATGTTATGCAAATACCTCCTGAGCACATATAGTATTTCATCCTGAAATAAAACAAGTCTCATTAATAAGAATTGCATTCTAATGAAACTTTTCATTGTATTTTGTTTTAAGATTTTATTTTTAGGTAATCTCTACACCCAACGTGGGGCTCAAACTCACAGCTCTGAGATCAAGAGTCGCATGCTCTACTGACTGAGCCAGCTAGGCACCTCTCAATTGTATTTTTTTTTTAATTCAACTACAGATGCTATAACAATGGAATATATTTCCCAAGATGTTAAATTCTTTCTCAAGAGCAATATTGAAGTAACTTTCTAATATGCTTGGAAGTGTGTGGTTGGAGGAGATATCAGACCATCGATGAAAATTAAGAGCAGAGGGGCGCCTGGGTGGCTCAATGGGTTAAGCCGCTGCCTTCGGCTCGGGTCATTATCTCCGGGTCCTGGGATCGAGTCCTGCGTCAGGCTCTCTGCTCAGCAGGGAGCCTGTCCTCCCCGCCCCGTGTCAAATAAATAAACAAATAATCTTAAAAAAAAAAAAGAAAATTAAGAGCAGAAGGAAAAAGTGCTATCAGAATTTAAAAATAAAGAAACACAGGAGGAGGAAGATAAAAAGGAATAAAATAGTTAACTATTTAATGAAAACAATTCAACAATCACTTCTTAGGGACTATTGTATGGATGTTGCAAAGAAGAAGGCAAGAGTTACAGGGTTTTTTTGCTTTTGTTTTTGTTTTCATTTTTATTTTTACTGCACTGTACCTGGGTTTACTCATGATAGGTTACTTATAAGGACTAGGATGACTCCAGCACAGTGTCTAGAACCTGGTTGGCCAAGAATCTGATTCTGACAGTAACTAAGATACTTTTCTTGAACCCTGGCACTGAATCCTAGGCATTCTTTTGATTTATTTTGGAAAACAAAAACAAACAAACAAACAAAAAACACATTTAAGTTGGGGAGTCATTTCAGGTCTACTGCTTTCCTTAAAGCTTTATCCATGAATGTGATATGATAGTGCTGCAATCTACCCCAATTCATACTGTGGTCATGGTAGTTTACTCTGCCGGGTGTAAGATGAGCTTCAGGCCAGGGGGAAGGGGGGACTTCTCCCTAAATCGTGTATGTATTCAGAACCCTAAGTCTGGCTGGAGGAAGAAAGAGAACATGACTTTATTACTTTAGGTTTAAAAAGAATCAATAGTCCTGGGACACTATCTGACAGAAGGTTGGAAATCTAGAACAGAACATGGAAGCACCAGAGGGATGATGGTGAAGGTGAGGAGTAAGAATTCATTCATTCACTCATTCAAAACGTATTTACTAGGCTCTTATTATATACAAGGGACTGTACTAAGATCTGTGGGTAAACAGTGAGCAAAATTCAACACGTTTCCCCTCCCGATGGAGTTTACAACCTAAAGCAGTGATCTTTAAAGTGGGGGTACAAGCATCCCTTGGATTGAGCCAGATGGTACAGTCAGGAAACAACATGCATAAAATATTAGAACTTTGTAGTTACTTTTGCCTTAACCTAAGAAAAAATATTTAATGTATGATTTGACAGTTATATAAGTCCATAATTAAAAATAAACACAAATATTTTGGTAGTACAGGCTTAAAACATTTTAGTGATAAGTGAGCACAATACAAACAATTGAGGGTACTGTAAAACTTGATATTTTTGGAATACCAAGTTAAATTTGAAACTTTTAAAACCGGGAAAGACAGAACATGGAGAGGGTGACAGCTGAACCAATTCCAGCCTTGGGTTGCTAGCAGAAGAGTGAAGAATCAATAAAGTATCTTTGCCAAACTCTTCTATGCTTCTAGCACATGCTTTTCACATGCCCCTTATCAGAAATCTTAGTTAATCTGTGTATCTTGGTTTCCATTGTAGCATTTACCACTGCATGGTGGTTGTTTCCTGGCTATATTACCTTACAGGCAGAGGGGTTCCTTGAAGTGTTTTATTCCTAACACCTAGCATGGAACTTGACAAACTGAAGCCATTCAGTGTTTGTGGAGTTGAATGACAATTGACTATTAAGAGTCTCAGTTACTTGTGTATTTTTTTTAAGAGGTTTTATTTATTTGACAGACAGAGATCACAAGTAGGCAGAGAGGCAGGCAGGTGCCGAGCAGAGAGCCCCATGCAGGGCTCAATCCCAGGACTCTGGGATCATGACCTGAGCCGAAGACAGAAGCTTTCACCCACTGAGCTACCCAGGCGCCCCTGTGTATGTTTAAATAACCTAATTTGTATACAGTTTGTACACCTGTATTCTTACTGCAATGGCCCAGTGCCTGGAACACAGCTGGTGCATGATAAACACTACACTGTAATTATGTAAAAGAATTTGATTAATGGTTGACTATGCTGGCTCAATGAACTTAGGTAGTAAGACGCCGCAAGGAAAAAGGCTTAATTTCTGGGGCTTGGTATGGAGCAAGGGTGGACTACTAGGATGACAAAGGCCTGAAGTTACTCAACACCTGTGAAAAACAGCAAGGATCTCTTTGTGCCTGGAGCACAAAGCACTCCGCCTTAAGTGCTTACATTTGTCTATCTGAAAAGGTGTCACTTACTTGGCCACCCTTCCTCCTTTAAAAGCCTCTGGAATAATTTCTAGAGTAGAAATGAAGTTGGTAGTGACCTCTAAGAAAAAGAGTGCCTTAGAAAAATCACAGTAAGGGCGCTAACAATAACATCAATTTTGACTGCTTTTCGCTGTTGCCTTATCTTGCTCAACTGCAGACCTTCGCTCTGGTGGTCTCCGTAGGTATTTAACCCTTTCAGCTAAAACCAAGGGGAACTGGATCCCTTTCAGAATCATAAAGGAGAGTGGGCTTCTTGTCGTCCAAACGCGGCCATGCAACCTTGCCCTGCCTGGCTTTCAGCGATTCAGGGTTCAGGCCATCTGGAACTTCACCGCTGCTATTGCGCAGACTCTACGTTCCACGCAGGCTTATTGGGAGGCAAGGGGCAAAAAATTGCCCGGAGGCACGTGAACCCGAGGGCACCAACCCGGGCCTCGGCTCCCGACTGCCTCGGAGTCTGGAATTTACAATCACGAAAGTTCTATTGTTTCGCTATTGGCTCCAGGGCCGCATGACATCATAGCGCTTGATTCAGCCTTCGGGCCCCGATTGGCTGGCCGCGCCATTGTGACGTCACGGTCAGCCCACGTTCTGATTGTAGATACCCGGCGCCTTCCTCTTCCCATCGCGGCGGTTCCTCGCTACCGGAGCCTCCCTCTCACATCCTCCTCCGCGCCGCTGGCCACGGGCGCCCCTGCTGCCTCCGCGCCGCTTCGCAAAGCTGCGGCTGCCCCTCGGACTACGAGGTAAGCCGTCAGCTCCTGCAAACTTCGCTTGGGGCCGCCGCTCGGCCATGACACCCGCGCGGGTGCGCGGCCCGGACGCGAGGGCTGCGACCTGCCGTTAGCTTCGGACCCGGGGCAGAGTTACGGCCGCCGGCGCGGCGCGGCGCTGCGCTCCGTCCGCGTGGCGGAGAAGCCCGGCGGCTGCGGCGGGCCCCAGCCCGGCTCCCGGGGCACGGCCGGCCGGTGCGGGAGCGCGGTGCCGGCGCGAGGCTGGGCGCCTCGGGAGTTCCCCCGTGCTGCAGGCTCACTTGCTCGGCGAGGGGAAGCCGCCGGCGGGGACGTTTGCTCGCTGACAGGCGCCGCGGGGACCCACGCTGTGCCCAGACCACGGGCGGGAGGATGGCTCTCAGAGCTCAAGTCCGCCCGTCCTGTCGGGATGAACTCGCAGATGAGAGGTCCAGGGAAGCGCCCTCCGGGAGAACGAGTGCTCTCGTTTGGGCAGAACGGAACCTCGCTGAGTTCGGAGAGCCTCTGCCGGCTCGCGGGTCCGGTCGGCACCGAGAGCCAGGGCGCGCCCTCCCTCGCCCGGCGCGGAGCCCGCGGAGCTGGCCGTGAGGGGACACCCCCCACCCACCCCTCGGCCTTTCCTTTTTCCCCTTCCTCTCGCCGCCTCTGCCTCCCGGAGGGAAGCCCGCTAGCTCAGGGCCACTCGGGTTTTATTAAAACCAGAGAGCTGCAGCCGACGGTACTCGGGGAGGGATGAGGCCGGCGGGGAAGCGGAGGGGGAGGGTGGGGGGGCGGGGACTCGAGGGCGAGCTGGGCGGCCCTTTGGGGAGTCCCCGCGCGGGAGCGGAGGACCGGGGAGGAGGAGCGCAGCGCAGCAGCGGCTCTGGGCTGGCGAAGCCCCCCAGGTCGTGGCTTTTGAGACTTGTAAGGCAAAGTGCCCTTTTACAGTTTCCACGCTTGTAAGACTCGCTCCTCTGCCGCGTCTGCCCGCCCTCGTCTGGGTTGGGGGGGGGGGGTCGTGCCTGGAGCAAGAGTTGTTCTTTTAAACTGTCTTCTTGCAACCGTTCCGTTCTCTTGCACTTTAAGGGTGGTTTCCCCTTCTCAGGACTGTAGCTAAATCTCCCGGTTTCTTGATTGCAGATTTGGAGAATGTATTAGGCCAATTTGGTGCTCCAGGAATATGACTCTTCCGTACGTGGGGGTCCCGTATGGAAGAAGCCGGTGCCTAACTTATTAGCTGGGCTGGGGAACCGAGAGGTGCCAGCGGTGGGGGTTGGGAGGGCGGGGGGTAGGATTGTGGCGAGGGAGCAGCCTTAATTCTCTAATAACGGACCCGTGGCAGGAAGTGCTTTTTAGGGTTGTGCGGAAGAGCTAATGTTGCTTGCGAGATTTAGTAACTTGTTCTTCTAACTGCTTGGTAGATAACCTGTTGGTTTACACTTGCTTTACTTACACATCCCAGTCAACAGCATTTGGAGCAGAATCTGCAGATACCGACGTGGCCGGTTTTGTATTCTGTGGCTGTGGACGTACACTTTAACTTTATATTTTCGGTTAGGACACGAGTGAATTCCTTTTTGTAGTCAGCTTCAGATGCTGCCTGGGATTCTCCTGGAAAGCTCCGCGCTTGAAGGAGAAATGTAGCTCACGTCTTTTTTAGCTTCTTACCCCAGATTATACATTCTCATTGCCGGGAGCTTTTCTTATACTGTTTCTTTTTTTGCATTTTCTTTCCCATTTCTAACTGAAGACAAAAAGGAAAATGTTATTGATGGCTGCAGAAGGCTAATTTTACAGAATATGGAACTTCACTGAAAATTGAAAGTAGAAAGCATATTAAAATTTGTCAGATTTTTCAAGAAAAGTGTCTTATGACTTCAAACACTATCCTCATTCCCTTGACCCAATTGTCTTATGTATAAATGGGTGTTTTCTGTTGCAGAATTTTTACAGATTTCAGGAGCTACTAATGAAAGTCTGGCTTGGGGTTCACCAAATAGTAGTTTAATAAATGCTTTCTTATTTTTCTTCCTGGGAAAGTGAGATTTAGATGATGTGGCCAAGAATAAACCTCAAGAATCTCAAGTAACTGGAAAAATATTCAAAACTTTAGGTTTTCACAGATACAAATTCCAGTATCCTTATGAAGTCACTTTTGAAATGAGGTAAGTTATCTCATTGCCTGGAACTGGCAGAGCCTTGTTTTTTCCACCTGACCTCTTAGAGACCTTAATGTGTATGCGAGGATTTTCTTTTTTTTTTCATTATCTTTTCTTTTGCTCTCAGCATAATATTGATTGCCCTCCTGCTGCTAGAGGTGAGTCTCAATTCTTGGGTGTCTCATTTTCCAGATGAATTATATAAATCAAGGCAAAACTGTTTACCTTCCTTTCAGGCAACTTTGATGTCCAAGAAGATAGTAGAGAGTGTGAGTGATAGTTTTATTTCTTTTTTACCTGGCCACATCCTCTCTCCTAGGACATTTTGATGTTGAATTCCTCATCTGTGCTGCTAACTCTTCCGTTACTGATGGGATAATCTTTCCACTGGTTATCTATAAATACATCTTCTTTTTTGAGGGGCATTCAGTTTCAGGTATCGATGGAAGCCCTTCCTGATTCATAGTTGTTTGCCATATGTAGTTCTTACAACATCTGTTTGAGAAGTGCTGTCCCCACCTCTTCTTTGAAAGAATTGAGACCTAAGGCCTAGAGATGCCAAGTGACTTGTCCAAATTCACATAGCCTTGTCTCCAGTATCATACCCACTCCTTCTGTCCTTGTACTGCTAGGATTTGTTCAGTCAGATGTGTCTAATCTATGAAACTCTGTTACACTGTAACTTAAAAATCTAACCTAGTCAACCTAAGATTGAGAGTTTGTCATCTTTCACATCCATCTAAAATCTCTTCCCTTCCTTTTTTTCTCCCTAGATGTCTTTTTAATTCATTGACTTGTCAGTTATATGTAGTTTGTGTGTGTTGGGAGAGGTTATATACAAAGCTGAATGACACAGTTCTAATTCCAAAGGTCTTCCTGAATTGGTTTACATGTTAATCCTTTCATACCCGTACAAAATCTATGCCTTGCACTAAAAAGGGGGACTTGTGTAACTATGTCTGGGAAAGCTTTATGTGGCAGAGCTATTTATATTAGACATATCAACGCTTACCCCTGTAAGATTGGTTAGGATGCTTTCAGTACATACAGGAAACAGAAGACCTGACTCAAATGGGCTTAAATGATCACCTGACCTGAAAAATTCTGAGGGCAAAAGTTTCTATCAGTGTCTCTGCAGTCCTTTCAGATGATAGTTATGTCCAGAGACTGATTTTGCAAGATGACTGCCAGCAACTATCTGGACCTCATTAACATATTCTCATGTAGGAACTTCACTTTCCATCACCTTCCAAAGAGGGTCCTTGGCTTTGAGGGAATTAACTTAAGCCTAGAAATCTGGTAACCTGGACGGCCCACCCCAGAACTGAGGAAGTGGATTTAAATCTCACCTCACGGGGCACCTGGGTGGCTCAGCAGGTTAAAGCCACTGTCTTCGGCTCGGGTCATGATCCCGGGATCCTGGGATCAAGCCCCGCATCGGGCTCTCTGCTCTGCGGACAGCCTGCTTCCTCCTCTCTCTCTGCCTCTCTGCCTACTTGTGATCTCTGTCTATCAAATGAATAAATGAAATCTTAGAAAAAAAAAATAAATCTCACCTCACCTATTGAGCTGCTGCTGTACCTTCAGTGAGGATCAGTGTGGACACAGGGGAAGTCAGCCACATTGTGAACTGGAAGGGCCTCCAAGGATGTCAGTACTAAAGAGATGATTAGATTAAAGTGGGTAGAATTGAGTCAGCATTTGAATGTAGCCTTAAATTTCATAAAGGAGTCTTACTGATTTGAGGAGATAGGACAGGCATTCCAGGACAGAAGGAGTTTGGAGAGCAAACATCTGTGGAATCACTGGGCAAAAATCGAGTAACCCAGTTGGCTGAAGCTGATACTGCAGAAGTGGAAGAAAAGGTTACAAAGGCAAGTTGTTGGTGATAATAATGGCTCTTTATTACTGAGCTCTTATTAGTGTCAAACCCTGCAGTGAACGCATTACATGGATTTATTCCAGTTGCTGTTAATTGGTGCTGTGAGCCTTCCTGCTTTACAGATGAAGAGTTGGAGGCTTAGCGAAGTTTAGTCCCTTGGCCAGGGTCAATAAACATTCCAGCCCAGGTCATCTTGAGCCCCTAGCCTGGCTGCTCTCCTGGGGTTACAGAATAGCACTGAAGCTTTTGAACTAGGAATACAGTATAACTGTGGTGCTCCAGGACTATGACTCTTATCAGGATGTGTAGGATGGATTGGCTTGGACGGAGGCTAGGACTTGGAGATGGGTTGGGAGACTGTTAGGTGGCCAGGGCAGTGAGAAAATCCCACGTGGAACCACAGCCATGAACACAGGCTGGAGAGAGCTACTTAATTGTATGAGATTATTTCTAAGATAAGATACAGGAGACCTGGAGACCAGTGGATTTGAGGGCCGACAAGATGAAGAGCACTCATAAGACTGGTCAGAGAAACAGAGTTACAGAGGAAGAAAAAGGAAGCTTTGGAATCAAGTGGAATATCCAGACGGCCCAAATACATATCTGGACAAGCTGCTTCATACACACACACAAACACATACACACACCCATCTCTGTTGGCCACTTTCTGTCACCCTTCTACAGCTTCGTGTTTCCACATTTCATCCATTTTCAGTGTTGCTCATGTTTCAGCATATCTTGGGAGAGATGCGACTTACAACTGTGGCTTCTTAAAATCACTGCAGGCATTTTAATATTACTGAAATCGGAATGCTTCCCAACTTTTAATGAAGTATCATTGGTGAGAGTAGGAAAAGCCAGTATTGGTAAACTCATGCAGCTGATTGATGGCAGAACCAGGAGTAAGAACCAAGGCTGCTGGGCTCCATCCCTCAGCTGACTTACCTCAGCTAGTATAATAGATACGAAAATCAGTGATGCCTCATGATACAGGATTATAGTAAAGCATATTCATAGTTATTTATTACAATTGAAATAATTTGAGAAGATGGGAAAGCGTAGTTGTTTAAGTATGGGGGCCTCACCCTTGTATAGAACCTGGTTTCCTATCCTAACTTGCCACCAACCAAGAGAAAATCAGCTCTAGGTATTGGTCTCTTTTTCTTTAAGAGATTAAGGTGACTTCCAAGAACTAAATTTTTTTATTTTTACTTTTGCCAAGAGCAAATCCCTTGTCTCTGTTTGACTAGGGATAGAGCGCGGAAGTTGAGATCACTTAGGTCCTAGAAAGGCGACGGCAAAATCATGGAATTTACAGTTTTCTGTAACTGTAACTGATGGAAGTTACAGTTTTCTCTTTGAGGTTAAACTTGACTGCTGGACATGTTCTGGCCAGCAAAGTGAATTGTTTAGGAAAGTAACCTGACCTAATTTTGAGTATTTGTAATACAACAACCCCCACCCCACCGTATCTCCGATCCCCCTTTGAACCCATAAATGTTATCATTAGCAAACTGTTTGGTTCCCACTGGGCTCCTGCTGGTGTATTTCTTTTTTTTTTTTTTTTGACTCATGTGTATTTCCTTTTATATTTGTGTGGTCCCTGTATATAAAGTATTGGTACTTAGTGTTCAGAAAGACTAAATTCCCACCCTTCCTCCTCCCCAGCCCCATTCCATTTGTGTTTGAAGTACAGTGATGTGTAACCTTCTTTCTTAAATTAGACATTTGTACTTTTGTTTGATGTCTTTGCTGACAGAGATTTAGGATATCATTTCTTTTTAAAAAGTATTTTTGTGGGGCGCCTGGGTGGCTCAGTGGGTTAAGCCTCTGCCTTCAGCTTGGGTCATGATCTCAGGGTCCTGGGATCGAGCCCTGCATCGGGCTCCTTCCTCTGTGGGGAGCCTGATCCCCCCCCCCCCGCCTGCCTCTCTGCCTACTTGTGATCTCTCTCTCTCTCTGTCAAATGAATAAATAAAATCTTTTTTTTTTTTTAAAGTGTTTTTGTGCTAATACTGTCATGCTTTCTCTCATTAGGAGAATAACCATTTTCTTGAAACACCTGCAGTTTCTAAGTATAATCCTACTATGTTAGCGTCCTGCTAGCACATGCTGGTTCCAGTTTCCATCTTTATGAAGTTCTGCCTTTGCCCTTTCCTATCCCCGTTGTCAACAGTTTCACCCATCAGAACAATCTTTATAAGCCCATACTAAAAAGACCTAATTAAAATCATGCTGGAGAATTGGCCATTCAAGTCTTTATTGTGTCTGTTATGCTGAACCACAGAGTACCTGTTCTCCTCTTGTCTTGGCATAATAGCAAATGCTACCACAGAATAATTGTTACGAATTTCTCTTTCCCCAAAGAACAGTTCTCATGATACCAAATTCGATAATTATTCATTTACCTCTCTGGGAATTTGGCAGTGAGGTGTACGTCTCTAGGGGGTAGTGTTCAGGGTACTTCTTCAGTTTTTGGCAGAGGAAATAAATTAATATTTACAGAGATTGTTACCTCCATCTGCCATATTTGTGAGCTGTTATGTACCCCTGTGAAAATTGGAGTTTTACTTCTTACAGAGCTTTTAAATATTTACTGTGGATCTGAGGTACATTTATAAGAGCATCTAGTATGCCTTTTTTTTTAAGAAAGCAAAGTTGTAGAAAGTCGATTAAAGCCACTGCCTTTTGAGTTAGCAGCCACACGTCCAGATGGGGTTCCAGCTCTGCCACTTATGACTGGGTAGAACTAGGAGGTGGTACTATCTTTGCCTACTTTGGAAGGGTGTTCAAACCATTAGTAGTAAACATGAAAGTTAAGATGGGGGCTGAATTTGATGATCATGGTAAAAAGATCTCTCTCTTGTATAGGATGTCCATTGAAGCATTGTATATAATAATAATAACAAAATATTGCAAGATACAATAGGGTAAATGTCCTTCAGAAGAATGAATTACAGCTGGGCAATAAGCAGTTGCTGCTTATGAAAAGAATGAGCCTTTTCTGTGGGTGCTGAATGTAGCTGCTCAATAGCACATACTAGGTGCTTTTCTAAAGTGCTCTACCTATATTAGTTTATTTTGGCCTCACAAAACCCCACAAGGTAAGTACCCCAATTTTACAGATGCAGAAATTAAGTCACAAAACAGTGAAGTGACTTGTGCAAGGCTCCACAGCCAGTAGCTGGCAGAGCCAGGTTTCAAACCCAGGCAGTCTGACCCTAGACAGCTCTCAGCCACCCTGCTACTCTGTAAGCCTGGGAGACTACGTAGCCATCTTTCCATTTGCAGCTCTAGACATAGAACTAGAGGAAACAGAGTTGTTTCTTATTCATCATTACATTCTGAGAGGTTGATGGTATAATGAATATAGAACTTTTGACAATAACTAAACAAAGGTTTAGACAAAGAAAGCTAACAGAGTAACATTTATGATCAGTCCTTGAAAGGGTAACCTTTTGTTTCTTTTCGAGTCCTTTTTTCATAATTCTGCACTTAAGCATTCTCTTTTTGGTGTAATCAGAAGCACAGACACAGAAGAGCTCTAGAATCGTTGGTGTAAAAAAATCTGTGCTCAAAAGCTCAGTTGCCAGTAGGCTGGATGGGTGTGACTGGCCATGGGCATCCAGAATCAGTTTCCTTACCTGGCCTCAGCTGCAGCTGGTTTGATTTACAAGGTTTATAAGACCTGAGAGGTGTGCGCTGGGAGGGAAGGGCACCCAGATCCTCTAGGGAGCCTCTGTCTCCAGCTTGTCTGATTTCCCTTGGACGGAGGTGTAAGTCATGTGGATTTTGAAAACATCTACTAGGTCATTCTGACACAGGCCACCTGTTCAGGCTCAGGATAGACATGTTTATCACCACCCTTAGTTCTCTTGGGATTATTAGAGTCTCTTAGAACTTTTTCATTTTCTTTCTGGGTGTGGGTCAGTAGATCTAAAGACATGATGGTTATGTTCCTAAAATAAGAGAATCAGAAAATTCAGAGTGGCCTATATATTAACATGGACTGTGACCAGGTGGTAACTGCTGGCTTTGGACATACTCTGTAGAAGAGATGAATAAATGATTACGAGATTGTGTTTGCTTTTAAAAATGCCACATTGTAGCAAACTTTTTTTTTTTTTAATTTGAGAGAGTGAGCACAAACGAGGAGGGGCAGAAGGAGAGGGACAAGCAAACTCTTTGTTGAGCAGGGAACTCACACGGGGCTGGATCTCGGGATCCTGAGATCATGACCTGAGTCAAAGGCAGATGCTTAACCCACTGAGCCAGCCATCCATGGGCCCCAAACTGCACACGCATGTGTGTGTGTGTGTGTGTGTGTGTGTTTTAAACACATTTGAACTCTGCCTCTCCGTCTCCTCATTCACCTCCATACCCTAATAACATTTATAAAATGTGGGTGTTTGGATTCAGTTTAAACAAAGAAATGTGTTCTCATGTCACATGCCTTATTTATGTTAGACAGGCTCGAATTTAAATCCTTCAAGACTTCTGGGGGGTTGCATAATCTATCTTAATTGTGTTTTTCCAACCTCTTTCAATTTCAACCAAGGCTATGATGTTGCCTTTGTGTATTGGTATGAATTAGCTTGAAGAACATAATTTACTTTGAATATTCAAGTAATCACATCAGTTAAGAGACTGCAATCAGATAAGAATTATAAGTAGCTGCCCATAGCAGAAAAGCTTAAAAGTCCCTTAATTGTTTGTCTCCCAGCTATTTTCTTTCTTTTTTTTTTTTTTTAAGATTTTATTTATTTATTTGACAGAGATCACAAGCAGGCAGAGAGAGAGAAAGAGAAAGGGTGCTCCCTGCTAAGCAAAGAACTCAATTCAGGGCTCCATCCCAGGACTCTGGGATCATGACCTGAGCCAAAGGCAGAGGATTTAACCCATTGAGCCACCTAGGCGCCCCTCCCAGCAATTTTCAGTTGGTAGTCTGAATTAGATATTTAGGAATATGAAGCATTTCTTGGACTCTTTAAGCTTAGTCTTTAAGACAACCGTTAGAGGCATGCAGAAGATCTCGATGTCCATGATGGGCTTTGGCCATTGATTTTCTTAAAGCACGCTTATAGAGGAGACAGTGGTTGCCCTGTGAAACAGATGAGAGCTTCTCCAAAGAGCCCCTTAAACACAGTATCTCAGGACTTCCATGTCCCCAGGAGCATGCTATAAATTCTATGCTTGCTTCCTCTTTAGAGCAGCTTCTTTTTGTATACTTGGCAAGGACTGGTATGTTTGGAATAGGCTCAGTGACCCCAAAGGAAGATGGCTATGAATGCAGTACACAGGGAGGTGCTTTTCACTGAGCCTTGGTACAGAGCTTCATGACTGAGTTTATCATCATTTTGAAAAATGGAACTGGCGTATGTTAAAGGGCTTCCCAAAATTAAGATTTAAGTGAGTAATTGTAAAGTATTGATGGAAGACCAATCTCAGTGGGTGATGTACGTGGCCATAGATTTGATGGTCCACCTAGTTTCCATCTCATTTATTTCTAATCCACCTCTTCTGAGCTCCAGATTCAACTTCTTCTCATCAAGGTTCACCCGGATGCCCTACAAACATGTCTGTCCTGTTGGCCAGCGCGGTCAGGGGCACCACCATCGGCCAGTTTGCCCAAGCTGGCACTGGTGTTTGGGTCCTTCTCACTCGTCAGCCATGTCCTTCCTTCCCCCACTCTAGCTGTCAGTCACCAAATACTGTCCTTTCAGGCTCCTCTCTGTCCCTCTCCGCAGCCCCTTCCCCCCACCCCCCATCATCCAACCCGTGCAGCACTTCGGATCCTAACTGGACAACTACAGTTTCTCCATGTCTCCTTCCTGTCTCCCCTCTGGTCTGGTCCATATGCTGTTGTCACAGCAGTTAATCCTGTTGTCCTGATGCGTTAATAGGATCCTTTCACTGCATCCTAAAAGCTTCATTTTCTCTCTCTTCATTTCCTGCCATTTTATTGCCTGCACCTCTCACCCTGAACACACCACAGACTTCATTTCTGTTCATGTGCCTGTCTTTTCCCATCTCTGCTCTGCACAGGCTGTGTCTGAATGCCTCCTCATCAGTTGCTCCCCAGCAAACACACACAGGAGTAAAGCCAGTTTAGTAGCAAAAAAAGCTCTGTTCTTCATGAGTCAAATCTTCACACCCTAGAGCCTGTGATCTTTTTGACTGAATTAAATGTTCCCACCCCGCCTACTTGTATAACCTTGGTTCTGATGCCTAACCTGGGCCTCAGTTTCCTCATTCTTAATGTAAGAATGACTTTCCTTTTCTTTTTGCTCAGTGTCTGGCGCATTTATCTCTGTGTCCTCGGGACATATATACCATCAGGCATGTGGTAGCTGTCTGGCAATTATTTGCGTGAGTGTGTCTTTAAAGATGTAGCTTTCACGTTATCAGTTCAGTAAGCTGTGCTAATGGCTGTGTGAAGATGAGTGGTAGCCTGAGAATGCATAATATTTCAGGAATGAGGAGCCCACCTAGCAGGGAACTGTGGAGGACTGGCTTCTCTGCCTGTAGGGTTACCATTTCCTTCTCCAAGCTGAGGGAAAAGAGCAGCAGTAGCCCTTGGGCCATACAAATTGCCGGACATCCAACTTAGCCAGGAGCAAAGGTGACATGTCCTATTATTTTAAAGAACCTTGCTTATTTGCTTATTACCTTGTAAAGCATTCACGTAGGATATGCCAGTGATAGACCACACCAGTGGCACTCTGCCCAGGGAAGGAAGAGAGTCAACTCTAGTATCTTGACATCCAGCTATTTCATGCTAAAATAGTGAAGGACGCTGACACTTTTTAAACCTTATTTTGGTTGGCCACAACACTGATTCCAGGTTGAAGTAGACTATAGGTTGGACAGAGCCTGTCTGCATCAGTAGCCACATGGTCATTAATTCATTGATCGTTCACAAAGTCACTCGCCATTGAGGATTCTTTCGTGCTGCCCTCTGCTAAGGAGCATAGATCCTGCCGTGAAACGTGGCCATACACGGCACTGGCAGAGATTATAATCCAGTAGAAGAGGTGAGATGTGTACTTGAGTCAGCATAATTATTGGTACTGTGGAAATGGCCATGTCTTTTACAGTAAGGTTTGGCTGTAAGTGATGGCTATTTCAAAATAACAGTGGCTCCAACAGGGGGACCTCAAAATAAGGTAGAAGTTTATATCTCCAATGAAAGGTTGCAGAGGTGGTCCAGGACTGGTTTAACCCTCCATGGGCTCCCTGCCAGGTCACTATGCATCAGGCTTAGCATGTGATATCTCTATCTTCCAGCCAGCAGGCTGAAGAGAGAAAGAAGGAGCAGAAGGGCCATCTCTGCCTTCTCTTGGTCCCCAGAAACTGCCCCTGGATAATTTTGCCTGTCCCCTTGGTCAGAACTTAAACATGTGGCTATATTAAGCAAGAGAAGCTGGAAAAGTCTCAGTTGATTCTGGCCATACACAGCCAAAAGTCCTGCTACTCCCCGCAGAAGTTACGCAGTAACCCCCAGCCTGTACCACAGGTGGTAGAGGAGATTGACAGTCGTCCTGCCCACCTGGAATTTAGACTGAGGAGGTGGATACTGACAAGTGAATAGGTATCAGTCCTACAGTGATGGGATATACCTGAGTTCAGTGCAGCGTGCCTTGAGAACAAATAGATTCTGTCCCTCCCGTACACATTCTCGCTCCTGCTAAAATAAATAAATCTTTTTTTAAAAAAAGAAAGAAAGAAACTGGGGAAGAATTTAGAAATAATTTGGTCTGCCTTTTCACTTAACAGATGTTGAAAGCAAGGTTGCAAGTTGAAATAGCTTGGCCAGGGTCACCCAGCTCACTGTGGAACAGCATCCGAAATTTTCTGTGCCTAAACTTGTTCCCCTTTGTCACTGATGGATCTGACACTAAGACAGAACAGGGCATTGTGGGCTTCTGAGAAGGCAGAGATAAGGTGAAGCTGAGTGGCTTTGCATCTGGGTCTTAAGAGATGAGAATAATCTGCGCAGAAGACTACAGAGGGCCTCTGGATAGAGCAAATTACATGAGACTGAGCAATGTCAGGTGTGTTTGGTGCTCCCAAGTTCTGTGGTTTTTGAGTCCAGTCCTAGGGTACTAGAGGAAAGTAGTACAAGATAATGCTGCAGAAGTGTTTTGAAATCATGGAAGCCTTTAATGTAAGACTAAGTGGATTAGACTTAATTCTTTAAGCACTAGGGAGCCAATTAACACTTGGTATCAAAGGATTTAGTGTGATTTTCTTGACAGCAAATTCTTTTTTTTTTTAACTTTTGCCTGTCTGGGTGCTTTGTATCAAGTGGTTGTGGTCAGCAGAATAGCAGCACTCCAAAGATGGCTGTGCCCTAATTCCCAGCACCTGTGTGAAGATGCCAGGTTACAGGGAAAGGGGAATTATGGTTGCAGATGGGATTGAGGCTGTTGATCAACTAACTAAATTAGGAGATTACCAGATTATCCCAGATCATCCAGGTGAGTTTGGTATAATCAAAGGTGTCCTCGATTGCAGAAGAGGCAGGCAGAGGACTAGAACAGTGGTGGTGCAAGGAGACTTGGCCCAGTGTTGCTTGCTTTCAAGATTAATTGAAGGGACCTTGAACCAAGAAATGCAAGCAGGAAGAGGATTCTCCTGCAAGAGCCTCCAGAAAGGAGCGCAGCCCTGCTGCCACCTTTGATTTTAGTCTGAGACTCATTTGAGACTTTTGATATCCTGAAATGGAAGAGAAGTTTGTGTTGTTTTAAGCTCTTTAGTTTGTGGCAGTTGTTACAGTAGCCATGGAAAACTGAAACAGTGGTCAGTATTTGCCTAGTGAAGGAGAGCTGCGCTTTCATCAATGTTGCAGGGATTGGCTAGGAGGAAGTTCTGCATGGTAGAGGGGTAAAGACTGATGGGGTGAAACTGGAGAGGGAGGGAAGGAGGAGAGAAAGGGAGGGGAAGCTGAAATTGCAGAACTTCTACAGGACTGGAAGCCTGGGTGGCCAGGTGTTCAGGGCAGGCGAGGGATGGAGTATATTTTTGGGGCTGGGCTCCAGGGAAAGTTATAGAGCCAGTAACAGAAATATGGGAATCAGAAGGAAGAGAAGATTGTAAAGAGAAGTATGATGAATTCACTTTCTGGCTTACTGAGTTTGGGGTTCAGGAGCATCACATGTGTGTAGGTGGAGAGAGAGATGTAAACTGGCCCAGGACTGGGATGTAGGATTGGGTATCACTGGTCATGATTTTAATCTGTATTGTTTCTTTAAATTTCCCCAGGGTAGAGACTCTTTAAAAAATCCAGTTATGTTATATTCCTTAAAATTAAGTCATTTTTTTCTAGTGCTTTACCAAAGTTATTTCTACTGCCATTCAGATTTTGTATACCCTTAAATTTTTTTAATAAATACAATTAAGTTAACAATAAATAATACATTTAAGTAAAATAAAATTAACAAACTTCTGTGACCCTCTCTTGCATATTTTTTTCTGTGCTGTAGGCCACCCTCCCAGAAGCCTCTCTGGCTCACACTGGTCTATGTCACCTTGCTAGTCACTCGGGGTCCTATTCCCAGGTCCTGAAACTGTCAGATTTCCTTTACTGAGTCAGGTAGGATAGAGCCCTAAACAAAACTTGGCTTGTGCTAAAAAAGAGATCTGAATGTTTCTTCCTGTGTCATTACAACAGCTGTTGTATCAATTTGTTGTTGAACTATGTACCCCCCTATTTTAGACACCGTTACATCCTGAAAGTTCTTGGTTGCCTTTCTTTTGTTCTTCATAATGAGCTTGGTTATAGTGATTGAAATTACAGCCGATTTCCTGGGAAATGGGAGAGAAGCCATTTCAGGGCAACTGTGTAGAACTTTTTGAGATGACAGATCTTTTTTTTCTGTGCACCACATTGTTTTCCCACCTGTCTGTTGATGCTATTTTATCTGTTTGATCACTGTCCTTTACTTGGTGGCATTTGCACCATGTAATTGGAGCTTAAAAGAAGAAAAGGAAAATGTTTTAGTGAAGGCTGTACTGAATATAATCTAAATTTTTTAAAGCCGGTGAAGATAGGAGGTGTGACTAATAAAATAATGACTTCCATAAACCACCGATGAAATCACTTTGATTTCATTGAGTTACTTATATTCCATTCTTCAAAAAAGAAAATGTGGGGTGCCTTGGTGGCTCAGTCGGTTTGGGATCTGCCTTCAGCTCAGGTCATGATCCAAGAGTCTTGGGATCAAGCCCTGTGTTGGGCTTCCTGCTCATTGGGGAGTCTGCTTCTCTTTCTGCCTCTGTTGCTCCCCCTCCTTGTGCTTACTCTGTCAAATAAATAGATAAAGTCTAAAAAAGAAAAAAAAAGTTTCAAAAAAGGAAATAGGATTGAAACAAGAAATCGCATTCATTCTGACTTGACCAACTTAACTTTCTGTTCTCCCTTCCCTTTGCCTTTTAAGACTTATATGTGTTAAATTGTAGGTTGCATTTACGTTAATCAGTACCCTTATAAGACAAAGTCCCCTGAAACACCAGACAGCAGAAACCAAGTGCAAAATGGTTTGAAGCCCTGTTAAAAAGGAGAGAAAAAGTGCCGGTCCCATTCAGTGCCCATTAACATGTTAACTTTTTCTTTGAATTGAATTGTTTCCGCTAGTGAAATAGTCTACTTGGCTTATAGGCATTTCTCTGTAACATTTTCCAAACTAAGAAAGCAAATAAGGAAAGATTTTGTAGAGAGAAACCTACAAAAATACCTGCGCTCTAGCTCTGACCTAAAGGTGAGTGCCCTGAGCTTTGGGTGAAAAGTATGGAGTTTCTTCATAACAGATGGGAGTAGGTAATATACCTTTGAGCAAGTAAGTGTTAAGCTTCACACAAGATTTATTCTCTCTTTGGCTCTGTTCCAAGTAAATACTCTTCAAACGGTGAAAGGAGTCAAGCTTGGAGAGGTGAAATGTCACTGAGATTCTTATCTAAGAATAAGGGAGTGTCATGCAGTTTTCTCCCCCTTTTATTCATATGCATTCTCTGTCTCTCTCTGCTGACCTGCTTTAAACTTGCTTCAGCTGGGACTCTGCTTTCCTTCTGCTAGTTATATTTCTGTGCACTGTCAGGGCCATACCTGCACCTGACACCTCATTTAGAGGAAGAAAGGAGGTGAGCGCACAGGCCAGCCAGTGGTGCTGGGATTAGACAGAGGCCATGCTACAGCCTGGCGGGGCGGGGTGGGGTTGGAGGAGAGGGGGGCTTTCTTTCTGAGGTGGCTACATTTTGAAGTTTTGAAAAACCTGCACAATGCTAACTTGAACTGAATTGCAGAATGAGTCAAACGAGGACTTGGTAAAAATTGGACAATGGGGGTGACCGCAGACAAATGGGAAGTCTGGTTGTTTGAAAGGTGTTTTTGAGGTGGCAAATTGAAGTCAGGAAAGTGAATTTTTGACTTTCATTCTAAGCTAGCATTTTCTTTTTCTATAAAAAGAATATGTAAGTACTTCAGCTTTTGTGTCATGGTTGATGAGTGGACATACTGTTCCTGCAGAACTGCCCAAGGTGATTGGGCCACAGGAAACCTGCAGCTCTCGTTATTTATGACTTTAAATTTCAGTTTTGAGCGAGAAACAGTGTCCACGAGGAGTAGCCTACCTCATTTGGAAAGGGGGGGAGTTAGTATCATTCTTTGACTAAAGAAGCTTCCAGAGTTTTTATGCCCACATGGTAATGTTGAAAATCAGCTCATCCTGTCTGACCAGTGTTGAATTTCTCATCATACCATACTATATATAACTTGATGAGCTGGTGGGGAACCGTAAGAACTTAATTATCTCCTGGGGGACTTTATTTTATTTTTTAATTTAAATTTAATTAACATATAGTATATTATTGGTTTCAGAGATAGAGGTCAGGGATTGATTAGCCTTATATAACACCGAGTGCTCATTACATCATGTGCCCTCCTTAATGCCCATCACCTAGTTCCCCAACACTCCCTCACGCCTCCCCTTAGTTTGTTTTCTATAGTTAAGAGTCTCTTATCTCATGGGGTACTTTAAAATATATTTATATTTTATATATATATCATTCATTATTGTTAGCTTGCTTTCAAAATGACTTCAAAATGGCTACATTTAAACGAGCTTCAAGTATTTGAGGTTGCAGTTTTTAACTGCCACTAAAATGTAAAGGTAGATCTTTTTGAAGTGTATTTGGGATAGTCACTGTTAAATTGGGAAGCTGAATTTATAATACCTTTTTAGCAATAAAACCTTGTAGAGAGGGAAAAATTCTATACATAATTGTTAATACATCTACTCTCCAATTTTTGGTCTTAGGACCTATGCTTTTAAAAATTATTAAGAACTTCAGAGAGCTTTTGTTTATGTGGGTTATATCTTGAAATTTACTCTGTTAGAAATTATTTTTAAATAACAATTTAAATGGTAACACATCTAAATAATAATGAATCCATTACATGATAACATAAGTAACCTATATTTTCCAAAACAAAAAAATTAGTGCATCATTAGGTAGGCTGGTTTGGGTCACTTTATCAAATATGTGGTGTACCCTCCTTAGGATAATATTTAAAAGTAAATCCGTGCCTTCTAACAATGCTGGTTGCTTGTGTGAATGATCCTGGAAGACTGTCAGCGGTCAGTTTTTTAAAATCCAAAGCAGAAAGGACTAAATTAAGAGATTGGTCTCAATAGCATAAATAGTTTTTTAGATGATAATTTTATTTTTTTATCTATCCCATTCTGTTTGCTATTTATACGTTATTATTTGGGCTTTTAAATCGACTTTTTTGGAATAGTTTTTAAAATAGCTAATTTATTTTTTTGTTCATGCCTATTTGATACTGTTTGCCTATCTGATTTTTTTAACTGCTGATCTTGGACAATGCTTTTGCTTTAATAAAAATTTGCTGCATCCTGTCCCACTTCTCCATCTTGTTCTGTTTACTCCATTAAATTTCATAATTTCATGTGTTAAAGAAAGTTCCCTCTGGCCGTTTTTGTGTAATATCTGATCATGTAGAACTGTAGTTGGGTTTCAGTGAGCACTGCATGCACCTCTTCTTGATTTTACTCTAGGGGATTCTTTGAAAAATCTTCATACCACTGGTTCTAAGATGTGTACATCAGGTACATACTGAACTGCACGATTTGTACGTACTAAGATTTTTCCAGGAGCTGTATTTTGCACTGTCCATTACAATAGTCAGTGGTAGCCACAGTTATTCAGCACTTGAAATATCACTAGTGCAACCCAGGAACTGAGTTTTCAGTTTAATTAATTTACTTTTAAATAGCTACAGGGAGTCATGTCCCTCTTACTGGGCAGTGCAGTTCCAAGGGTTTCTGGCAGCTTCTTTTTAATGACTCATGCATAGCTCATTCTTGACCTCAGTTTTTTTTGCAGGCTCATCCATTCATTTTTAAAAGAGTTTTTTAGTGTCTTTTGTCAGTTTTAGAAGTGTTGTAGCAGGTAGGATTCACTGTCTGTAGACTGCCTTATCCCTGGGGAGGGAACTAGTAGGAATGTTGGAGCTGAAGAAATGGAGACTGTTGATGTTGGCTACTTTTTATGAGATTTTGAGATGCTTCTAGGTGAGGTTTAAGGGGGAAAACAAGGTTAAGGGAAGGATTTTTAGGTTGGGGAGGCTTGAACAGATTTGTCAGCAGAAGGAAGACTTATAGACAGAGGAAATTGAAGGTAAAAGGAAATGGGAGTTTAATAAATTCTGTAAAGAGGCAGGAAAGGATCCAGAGTGCAGGTAGGAAAGTGAAAAGCCACTCTTTATGAATTTGAAGGGAAAAGAATGATTTTTTTAAAGTATTTGAATTTTTCTTGAAGTGAAAGTCACATAATATTACCTATCTTAAAGTGAACAGCTCAGTGGCATTTAGTTCAACCACAGTGTTGTGCTCCTATTGCCTCTAATTCCAAAACATTGTTACCACACCCTAAGGAGACCCTGGGCCCATTAGTGGTCACTCTGTTCTCCCTGCCCCCACAGCCTCTAGGCAGCCACTAATGGTTCTATCTTGATGTATTTGACTCTTCTGCATATTTCGTGTAAGTAGAATTATACAACATATATAACCTTTTGTATCTGGCCTCTTTTGTTTGACATAATATTTTCGAGGTTCATCCAGGTGGTAGCAGGTAAAAAATGACAATTCATCTTGACATCCCAGATCTCAGCTAAATCAACAGTTCCTCCAGTGGGAGTTCCGTAGGATTAAGGCTCCACAGAGGTGGACGCAGCATCGAGAGTATTGGTGGAATGGCTGACTCTGAGGTCCATTCTGAGCAGGGAGATGCACTCGCAGGGGCCAGACCTGGGAGGGTGGGGGATCAGAGGTCTGAATCTGGTGGTGGTAATCACTAGGAGCAAAATGACTGCCATGGGGGAAGTGGGGAGGAGGGGTGGGTGGGAAGGAACTTGCTTTAAAGAGGGGGGAGGAGTGTCCTATTTCAAGGGTGAATTTGGGACCCCAAGCTAGAGAATAGATGTGGAAACAGGAGCCCATCTAAGGTGGGGGTGATCTCTTGTGTTCATAAGTCAGGGTCACCCAGAACCGCTTGCTGCGGTGAGCAGGTGCGCAGATCCAAGTTTCCGAGGAGGCAGGTTGAGGTGGAAGGCTCTGCAGCTGTGGCCTGCTGGAGACTGATGCAGCACTGCTGCTCTTGAGGGCTGCTCACTCAGGTGGAAGCAGGGTGACAGACCTGGAGTTTCTTTCTGCTTCTTTGAGGTTGAGTCAGTCATTCTCGTTAGTGCTGAGGTTAGTGATGGAGTC
>RCUC01160766.1:0-78847 GCA_003697995.1 Taxidea taxus jeffersonii | reverse complement strand
CTCTCTTATACTACTTACTGCAACCCTGCCTTTCATTCTAGTTATTGTGTGTTTATTTGCCCCACTACCATTTCTCACTTTCATACTTACTGAATTATAAACTCCTGGAAAGAGGGATTGTATCTTTATGCCTTCTAGTAATAGATAACACTTGCCTTAAAAATAATAGATAATAAAAACTTACTGGTAGTGGGGACAAAAATTGGTACTGTGTAAAATACGAAATGATTAATGAGAGAGAATGAGTCTTCAGAGGGAGTTGAGGGAGTGTGGGGGTTGAGGGAGAGAGGGCTCTGAGGTCAGACTGCTTTGCAAACATCTGTGCCTTGCTCACTATTGTTTTTCTACTGTTGACTAAGGTGCTTGGCACAGGGTAGTTTCATAAACATTTCTTAAATGAATGAATAAATGCTAGCTACTTCATTTTGGCCAAGGCTGACCTTGAATTCCATGAGAAGGACTTCACAGAAGTCCCTCTTACAAAATGAAAAATATTTATTATGTAAAAATAAATTTCTTTATTTTTACAAAATAGAGAAATGTATGAAAGTAAAAAAAAAAACCATCTTCTAACTTGCAATAAGAAATAAGCTTAGAGGGGCACCTGGGTGGCTCAGTGGGTTAAAGCCTCTGCCTTCAGCTCAGGTCATGATCCCAGGGTCCTGGGATCGAGCCCCGTGTCGGGCTCTCTGCTCTTAGGGAGCCTGCTTCCCTTCCTCTCTCTCTCTGCTTGCCTCTCTGCCTACTTGTGATCTCTCTCTGTCAAATAAATAAAATAAAATCTTTAAAAAAAAAAGAAATAAGCTTAGAAGATGAAGAAGACCCAGTCATAAGGTGGAGGCATCTCTTTCCTTTTTGGTGTAACCATACCTTTGTTGGCATAAATGGGTGACAGCAGACATTATTTTTTGTATTTCCTGAGCCCTGTGAGAAGTGCTGGAAAATACATTCATCTGGGACTTAAAAATTTCCTTCCCAGTGTACAGTTTGAGGGCAAAGATCACATTTTACATTTCTAGAATATCCTTTATAGAGGCAGCTAGCAAAACACTGTGTGTGTGTGAGAGAGAGAGAGAGAGAGAGAGAGACTGAGAAAACAACAGAGAAAATGGTGGTTGATTGATTGATTGGGGGGTAAAGTAAAGAAAAGAAGCAGTTCTTGATAATACACCCACCAAAGCATACTTGGGGTATTGAGGGCAAGGAGACCATATTACTAATCTTTGATCTCTGGTTTTTATTATCTTACTTTAAGATGAAGACTGCACTTCAGGGAGGAAAAAAGATTTGTGAAAGACCATGCAGCACACAGGAGGAGATGACAAGACACAGGACCTTTAATGCTCAAACCCAGAACTCCTCATTCTTTCTGAGATTGCTTTTGGGTTGTTGAGCCACGGAGAAAGATACAAGAGTAGGTTTTTACTTAGTTCAGAATTAAAAGTTCTTTCTACATGAAGATGTGTAAGATAATTGTGATTTATTATTAACCTTTTGTATATTGTTTAAGAATACACACATAACTACCTGTCACGGATAGCTTTGAGGTCCAGGTTCACGCAAGCATGAGTAGAATGAGAAGGAAGGTCTGATGAAAGGTGTAATGAGAATCCCTACAACGGTGAATAAAACTAGTTAGGGCTTTGTGGGTCTGAACTTCCCTGATGACTTCAACAACTTTCTCCTCGACTACATGTTGTTTCTGTAGTGTCAAAGTTTCAGATCAACAGAATAATGGATGTTATTGTGTCCGATTTTTAAAGCACAAGGAGTATGTCTACAGGGCAGAAAAAATTCCCATCTTCCGGGTGGGCTATCTTTGTTTGTTCACAATGAAAAAAAAAAAACCACTCTTTCTTAATAGCTTAATTTTAAGACAACTCTCCAGAGGGTCTTTACTCATTGCCACAATCTTCAATTGTACTGGAATGGAATGTGAGGATTACAATAATTTTTCTATTGATATACTAACGCTGAATACATAGAAAGTTAGAGAAGCATTGTATCACTATCATTTTGATGCACAAAATAAACATTATCCATTTTATTTTCTTTTACTATTTAAAGCCACATTTTAATTACTTAAATTTTACAAGTAGGAATGTAGCTGAGTGTCTAAAACTCTTGTTTCTGTTCAAGTTAATTCAGATTGTCCATCCATGCATGAGAACAGCTGAGCTATGAAATTGGGCAGCATGTTTTCTGGCAATAATGAGGAGATAATATTCCTTAGGAGTATTTAAGTGACATCACTACTGATAGGTTAATTGGAAATAAAAATGTAAAGCTTTCTTAAATCACTAGAATAAAAAGCCTCTGGTTTATCATAGCTTCAAAATGCACTTTTTGAACTCTCTCCACTTGGCAGTTTAGGTTAATAACTGTCTGATTAATGTAACTGTGCTAGTCTCAGAGTTCCACGTACATCCCATGGCAAATCAGCCACTTTTAAAAGGAGACTTTCCCACTTAAATCTTGATTCACAGTCATTTTGTGCCCTGTACTCCTTTCCCAAATGACTCGAGAAACGACTCCTGTGTCCAGGGAAATGCATGGAATGTTGGATGGAGATAAGACATGCAGTTTGATGTGAGGTCATGACCCGTGACTTGAGTTGTGACTCTGGCATATGAGATACCCTCCATGTTCGGAGACCGGAGAACCCCTTGCTGCAATTTAGTGAGCTTCATAATTAATGATTTTGACAAAGATAGCTAAGGTGACATTACTCTACCAGATATCCTAACTAGACTCAAATCATCTTCAGTTCTCTGTGTGAACATTCACACTTGGTCGACTATATGCAAGCATTTAGATTTCTCTCGCTTTACTAACCTCTCAATTACCCAGGAGCTTATGATGTGGTCGTGCACCACCCGGATGAAAAAGTTGACCCCTTACAGTAATTAGCACTTACTGAGCATAGTTTTATGCCAAATATTTTCCAGGTAAGTTAGAAGCATTAGCTCATTTAATTCTCAAACAAATGAGCAAACATACTCTAGAGACAACAAAGAAAAATTCGAATTAAGTTTGGGAAGCAGAATTCTAACTCAGAAATATATATATATATATACATACATATATATATATATATATATATATACACACAGATATCTATATCTGAGTTAGATATCTATATATCTCTCTCTTTAGCTATAGATCTGTAATACACTGGCAGCCAGCTAATTAACTTATGAATGATGCAGAGTGGGTGCCATGGGCACCAAGAAACTAGGTTAGTCTTCGCATGGTTAGTTACTTTGAGCTGTTTCACACCACTGACTGTACCCCTTAATTTGGGCTAGCAGGTACTTTTAACACTTGGTGTGGATGGACATCCAAGAATGGCTTGGATTCACTTAATCATGCTTCCCTGATCCTTCCACTTCCTTCAGTGTGTTTTCTGGTTTTCTGTCCTTGGTTCTTGCCTTGGATGATGGCCCTCATCATCTCTTCCATTCAGTTTCTTACACTTCCAAGTCATCTTTGGCTATCTCTACTGTGGTCCCTCAAACCTGCCTGGGTTCACCATTTTACCACTACTTTTAAAGGCTGACCCCTCTTATATGGTCTCTGTATAATCTTGTATTGTTTTTGGTGTGATGCTGTCTCGTCATCTTACAAATATGGGCCACGTGTCACCAAAAAGACTGAGTATAAATGCGTGAATGGAAAGTTTCAAATTCATCAACATTTCTAGGAAAAACAATTCCACAGGCTTATTCTGCTGGAGAATCTTCGGTTTCTAATCACCTTTGTTTTCTAAGGATACCACATGGCTACTGTCACTTGTTTGACTGAAGTGTTTCTAGGCACTGAGGTATAAACACACGATTGATTTATTTTTCCAATAACTGCTACCAGCTGTGCTCTGTTAACCTCCCTCCACCGGCTGCCCTCTGGGTAGTACTCCAATTCCATTATCTTTCAATACTTGCAGCTATTAAAAAAGCTTAGTGCAGTTAGCACTGCAATCTTACTTTCAATTAAAAGCTCCCCTTCCCACCACAGACTGGGCTGAAGGCTTAAACCACTTACATGGGGAAAGAGTCTTGTTCACTCTCTCTTAACACCTCCTTCTTTCTCCTCTCAGTCTGCTAGAGAAGTTCTGATGGCCAGGTAGTGAAGAGGTTAGTGGAGAGTTATTGGTGGCTAGCCTGTCTTTCTCTTTTTGTTGCTGTTTTAGGTGGCGGTTCTCAATCACATGTTCATTTTGTGCCAGGGACTGTCTTAGGTGCCGGGGTATTACGGGAATAAAGGAAGATAAAATTTCTGACCTCAGGGAATTTAAAGTCAGTGGACATCCAAATGCTGCCTCTCTCCTAAGGATGCTCTGGGTCGCTTCTTTGGAAGACCTGATGTGGCATTTCTATGTTGGGACACACCGATGAAGTTGGACTCTTCTGCCATTTGGCATGATGGGTAATGTAACCTACAGCCTCTTTCAGCAGGTGTCCCTTCGGCCAGAAAATATCCCACCAGAAAGGTGGTTTAAGCCCTAAAGCACCTTCTATAGTGTTGACTCAACCCATGGGGAATGGTGGGAATCCAGACTGCCCTAGAACTCCTCTTCTTGCTTTCTCTCTTTCTTCTTTCTCTCCCTTCCCCTGCTCATCAAGGTCTCTTGTGGATTCACCAGCTCAGCCCCCTCTAGATAAGAAACAATCACCAGCCTCCTTTGAGCTAGAAGGCGAGGAGGATCAAACATTCTCAGTCTTGTGGGAGGGGAACAGGGCAAAGTCTAGTATCTCTTTCCCCTTTGGGGGATGAGGTAGGGAGGAGGGATGACTAATGATTCCCAAACTCTGTTTTCTCCCAAAGAGAAACTTTTACTTCTACTCTGCATTGGGAGAATATAGGAAAGGACAAATCAGAAGGACTAGTTCTGTGAAACAGCAGCTCCCAGCAGGCCACCCAAGGACATGGCTGCCCTCACTATGGCTGATCCCCTAAGTCAGGCTGTGAGCCCTTACATCATCATATCTCATGGAGAGGAAGAGCAGAACAAAAACAGGGAGTTGAATGAAGCATGGAGATTATCTATTAGTTTTTTTTTTTAAGATTATATTTATTTATTTGACACACACAGAGAGAGAGATCACAAGTAGGCAGAGAGGCAGGCAGAGAGAGAGGGGGAAGCAGGATCCCCACTGAGCAGGGAGCCCAATGTGGGGCTCGATCCCAGGACCCTGAGATCATGACCTGAGCCGAAGGCAGAGGCTTAACCCACTGAGCCACCCAAGTGCCCCGATTATCTATTAGTTTTGCTCATCATTCTTACTCTGGATGATTGAAAAGTGACCTCGTTTTCATTTCTCCTTTGGGCTCCTTAACGACCAAGTTTTTTGAAAAAAGTGGGTTCCTGGCTACAATGTGCATAAAGGTGTTTATTATTACATATTCTTCTAAAGGTTTTAGTAGTTTGCTTTTCACACTCAGTCTTTAATTCACCTGGAACTAATTTCTGTGTGTGGTGTGAAGTAGAGATTCATTTTTATCTGTATGGATAACCACTTGTCCTGGCACCAGTTATGGGGAATCTGTCCCCCACCCCTGAACTTGTGAGGCTGCCTCAACAACACATTGGGTCTCCATACCAGTCGGTCTTTTCCTGGGCTTCCCACAGCGTCCTTTGGTCCATATGCCAGCCCAGTGTTAGCATTCCTATCAGCTTGAGTTCTGTCGCCCTATACATAAATCTTGAAATCTTGAGGTCTTTTATAGTCTCACATTTTTACAGTCTCAAGTTTACTCTCATTTTCAAATACAAATAATTTCTAAAATCTTTAGGTTCCATATAGTGAATAATCATCTGAATTGCAGGCATAAGAAAAATACCTACACTTTATCTCTTCATTTCACTTGCAAAGTATCATGAAATGCACGAAGTGCCAATTGCTAACTCAAATATTTTAATTGTAATTTGCAGACAAAGGTTTTATTAGAAGTTAATCCATTAGCTGTTTAAGAGGTCTTTAGGAAATGAGAAGTCTTTTTCCCAAAGAATTAAATTAATCATATAAATAAAAGTGGAATTATTTTAACCATCCTGTCATTTTCTTGGTGATGGACGTATTTAGGGAATGACTGAGTTATAAAGGATAAACTATTTTTCTTGACCTCATATAGTATATTTTAAAATAGTGGACCATTTAATGCCCATCTGCCTGTTCTAGCCCATTCAAAAGTGGGTTTTCTCCAGGAGTATGCAGCAGAATTACCTAGGGAAATTTTAAGAACCATTTGGTCCCTTTTCAAATTTCAATACTCTCAACAAAGTTTTAAAAGCAATAATACACCACTGAAAAGGCAAAGCTTTTACCTCTCTGCTAGAAGAACACTGATGCCATCTATTATTATGACCTGTATAAAACTGTCAAGTATGAGCTTCCCCAAACTTTTATTCCATAAGTGGCCTTGTTGTATCAAGAAACAGTATCTTGGTTAGCAGACATAGTTGTGACATGCTTCTTTGCCCCCTTGTTTCTGCTGTGTTCTCTTGGTCATTTCCAGTGTATTTCTATTCTCTAGTTTTCCTTTTCTAAATATAAGCTTTAGTGGATCCCTGGGAGCTACATGGAAACGCTGCATGTATTCATTTCATTCCAAGACACGTTGATGTGCCAATGATAACAGTGTGGCCAGTTTAAAAAGGTCAGCACAAATGAGTGGGGCTACAAACAACCAACAACTTAAAAATTCTGCAATTCAGAATGCCATACTCTTCTTACAATGGGTGAAGACATTCTGTGTCATCTCCCACACGACACATCGGAGCCATTTTTTTCCTCGAAAGGCCTCTCTAATTTACCTTCAGAAGCTCAAGGAGCTTGGGCATGCAACATATCTAGCTCAAAGGAGGCTGCCTATTCAATACATTCCTGTAGGGCCCAGGCTGGGAGGCTACCATATTGCACTTTGCCAGCTTCCCCTCAGAGGTCCTTTTAGGGTATCCAACATCTACTGTTCAAAGTCACTGTCTCAACTCCTAGTTGACTTGCTTCCTTTTCCCTGCAGAAGAGTTCAAACCTTGATCTGGATCATGCAACTCTACCAATCTGCTTTCAGGTCTAGGTGGTGCTTGCTTCCTTTCCTCCTTGGGCCACTCTCTTGAAAATAGACTCCCAGACCTGCGTGACATCTCACAGAGCTGTTGCTCTCTGTCCTAGGTAGGACCCACACAATTTTGCAGGGCAGGTAACAAGAACACAAATTATCATCCCAGGGTCACCAAAAGGGCCACATGGATTAGTTACAGAAAACAGTGCAAGGACTAAACACACTCCCTGTTTTATTTATATATATATATATATTTTTTTTTTCTTCCAACCTTTCATTAAGCACTAAGTAGTGGAAAGTCATTTACAAATTAAATTTCACTTCAGAAAGGCTATAAATGATATGTAAGTGCAGAGCTGCTTTGATTGAAAAAGGGTTGTGGGTATGGGGTAGTACTCAGGTTCCTGCTAACTTTACCCCCATCTTATTTCCTGGCTTTTTTTCCAACCTCAGGAGTATCTTTGGAGTCCTGGGGATTATCTTTTCTATATGATGAAAAAGGCACGTGGGGAAAAGAGCTCTGTCTTACATGTTTCTGTCCTGTTCTGTGATGCTCCCGGGGCTATCTGGAATTCTAGTCTTTCCTCATATCTATCTGTTGAAGGCCCATTAGGACCTCACTCAACTGTCATTTCCTCTAAGGATTTTCTCTGAGATAAAATTGATCTTCCCTATGACAAATGGTCAGTGTGTTTTATTATAACTAGAAGGGTTGCATGTCTTAGATGTGCTAGGATAATATCAATTTCTAATATTAGAGCACTAAGGTACTCTTTTGGACTCATTTTTTTTTTTCAGACCACACTTCAATTTTTGTTTTAAACATATGGTTATGATGGGGTGCCTGGGTGGCTCAGTCAGTTGAGCATCTGACCCTTGGTTTTAGCTCAGGTTGTGACCTCCAGGTGGGGAGACTGAGCCCTGTGTTGGACTCTGCACTCAGTGTGGAGTATGCTTGATATCCTTTCCCTCTGCTCCCCCCTCCCTGGCCTGTGGGATATAGCTCTCTCTCCCAAATAAATAAATAAAATAAATCTTTAAAAATATATATGGCTATGATAATTATAGCTCTTGTTGCAGTCAGCCTTATTCCTGAGTGATTGATGGATGTAGACATCATAAAGGATATACTTCTAAAGGGTAGGGATTGCCTCTGCACGGTAGGTATGTCTTGATCTCTATTCTGTGATGGGGAAGCTCACCTTACCTAGCTAGTAAGTAAGGTGAAGTCTGCCCAACTCCAGCCTCTTTCCTTTATGCTACTCTGCTGCTCAAAGCACTTCACTGTTTCTCTGTATACTCTAGAAACATTTACTCTAGCAAATACTGAATATATATGTGCTCAATTGCTCAGAATTGAAAGTACACATGACTATATCTAGGCTGTGAATTGAAATATTTCCTTTTCATGCTTGCATGGATCAGAAAGGAACGTGATACTGGTCTTCAGTGCCACCTGAACTCTCTCTTATGGTTGAAAAGCCAAGTGAATCCATTGGGATTTTTAATTTCCTGGCAGTCTGTGGTTAAGGAAACCAACACCCAAGAAACACAGTGGCTACTTCTCTGTGACTGGCAATGTCTGAGCCCTGCTGGCTTATCTGAGTGCAGGCTGGGATCAGTCCTCCACACTGCTGAGGCCTGTCTGTTGCTACCTACAACACTCCCAGGGGTGTACTATTCAGCTACTATAGGACAAAAGAAAACAAACTGGCTGGCGTGTCTCATATTCCCTGATATCTAGGAGTTCTGCTCCCTGGCTTTGTACTTGTGAAGAATGATGCAGGGGGCAGCTTCTGAGAACATCTATAGAGGATAGGATAGAGGAGGGGAGGTACCCAGCAAGATGAAGAAGGAAGCTGTTATACTCCTTGTCAGTATTGTTGGAAGCCTGGTGTAAAGACAGGGGCATTAAATAGAGGTTTCTACTGGCCATGTTATTCTAAACCTCCTGAACACCCATAAGGTGGGAAGTGTTATGCTACGACGGTGGAGGATTTGAAGATTATGATACACTAACATGTATCAAAGGCTTTTTAATATAATGCATTAAATTTTACTACAGACTAAAGGCATGGTTAAATATATTTTAAGATGAATCTCTACCTCATACCATATGCAAAAACCAATTGCTGATGGATTGTGGATTTACATGTGAAAGGTCCAACTTTAAAAGTTATTAGACATAATAACTGAGCCTGGGTGGCTCAGACTGTTGAGTGTCTTCCTTAGTGTCAGGTCATGATCCTGGGTCCCTGGGATCGAGCCCCACATTGGGTTCCCTGCTCAGTGGGGAGCCTACTACTCCCTCTTGCTCTGTCTGCCTCTCTGCCTACTTGTCTCTCTTTCTCTCTGTCAAATAAATAAATAAAAATCTTTTTAAAAATATGACTTTAAGATAGCAAAGGATGGCTTAAAGCACAAAAATGCAATAATTAAAAATATCGATATTTTTGAGTATAAAAAGTTAAGAAGGTGATTTCATCAGAAGAGATTATAAAGAAAAAGGACCTGCCACAAACTGGGAACAGATATATGTAGCACATATAACCAACCAAAATACAATATCTATCATGTCTAAAAATTAACCAGGAAAAGACAACGGTAACAATGGCAATGGGGCAAGAGATACCAGCTTAAGAATCAAAGAAGAGGAGAATGAAGAACTCCAGCATATAAAAAGATGTTTGTTAATAGTCAGGAAGAACATCAAAACCATAAGGATATAGCATTTTACATCTACTAGACTAACAGAAATTTAACTTCAATTTTATATCAGACATTGACAAGGATATAAACCAGGGGCGGGGCAATATCCAGCATGAAAGAGTATATATATTGTTACAAACACTTTGGAAAATTATCTGATACTATTTAGTCAACTTGAAGTTGTTCCCAGGACCCAGCAAATCCTCCTAGGAATAGATTCAGGAATTGCTGCCAAGAGAAAATCTTGCACATGTTTACCAGAAGAACTTTACAAGAATGTCTGTAATAGGAATATTTCTAATAGTAAGAACATGGAAACCTAAGGCCCATCAACATGGATAAATAAATTTACATTTATATACCAAAGAACTACGCAGTAGTGAAAATAAATAAATAATGGTAGTACATATTAAATCAGTGACTTTCATCACCACGTTGAGCTAAAATAACCAAGAAAATACAATTCTGTGTCTATGAAGTTCGATGACATGTAACACTGAACAATATCTTGTTGAGGGATATATCTATACATGGTAAAGTATAAAGAAAAGCAAAGGGATGATAAACACAGAATTCAGGAGAGGATTTACCTCTGGAAGATGGGGGGATGGCAGTGAGAGGAGGTGAGGAAGCCTTCAAATATATTGGCGTTGTTCTGTAGTGTTTGTGTGGTTACTTACTTTATTATTTTTACTGAAATTGCACATATATATCTATAATCTCTCTTTTAGTGTATTTCATAATAAAAATATATTCAAAAGTGTGCTATGGGGGTGCTGAAGGTGAGTGGGAGTTCGAGGTGAGGTGGGAATTAGCACAGCTTCATGGGGCAGTCAGAGCTGATCCTTGAGAGATGAGTAGGGTTTTAAGGACAGAAATGGGCTGAGAGGAAATTCCACTTGGAAAGAAAAGGTTGAGGAAAGGCAGGAAAGTGTGAGATGGCCGTGGCTGTCCTGGAAGCAGGAACGGCTGGGATATAAACCATGAAATCAGACTGCCATATAAGGATAGAAAGCTGTTTTGGGCCAGAACGTAGAGGGCCTTTTTTTTTTTTTTCTTTTTTCTTTTTAAGAAACAAAACCAACAAAAAACAACAACCACAAACCAAAACCAAGACCAAAGCCAAAACCTTGACACATTTAGATTGTATCCTGAAAGCAAAGGCGGGGTGTTGAAAAAATCAAAAATTTTTGATTACACCTGTGCTTTAAGAATATAATTTTGAAGGTAGTATGAAGCACGAATGGGAGAAATGAGACACTGGTGGGACTCATCTGGGTACTGGAATAGCTTAGGATAAAAAAGAGGTAGGTCTGTATTGTGGTAGTCACGATGGAAGGAAAGGAGGAGATGCCTAATTTGGGATCTGACTTAAGTTTCCTTCATGTGCAATTCCAGAAAGACACAGACTGAAGCAGTGTGTAATGGCTTCCTTCAGGCCAGCCCTGCTCGGGACTGAGCACACTCCCAAGTTAGGTAGCTAATTGCAAGCATCGATTCAGCAACTTACTCCCCAATTCCCTTTGATATACCTCCCAGTTTTCTCTCTGGAGCTAGAAGGCAATTTTTGAAAATGACCCAATATTCAATATTCATTAATCCTTCCCTTTGCTTACTTACATTTGACCTTAGCTTCCCTTTTTGGGCTCAGTCACTCTCTCAAGGTCTCACACAAAGCACAGTAATGCTAACAGGTTTAGGAGTCTCCTTCTCTTCCCACAAGAAGACTAATATTGCTGACAGTGTCCTAAAGACTAGTGGTATATCCTTCTTTTGGCAGATAATTACACAAAGGCATGAGACACTGAGATGGCATAATGCCAAGAACTGGTGGCTGGTTTGAAATGGGAAATGGGTGTTTTGGACATCCAACAGGCATCTGGAAATTCAGGTTAGGCATTTAGGAGGGGTGTCAGCCCATACATCCCCAAGTTGACCAAATAATGAGACAAGCCTGCCTTGAGGGTTATGCTGTCTTATACAGGATCAAGAAGAGGTGATGGATCCCAATACAGAGAAGAAGTACTTATTGAAAAACAAGTATCTTGTCTTGACCCAGGAGTCAGAAACGGTAATGCTCTTCATCCTGGTGAGGGTGGCAGCCATGTTCCACAGGTAAGAGCAGAGGTCGTTTCTTTGCTCAACAGTGCAGATGCTAGGAAGCCGTGGCAGGGAAAGAAGGGACCGGGGTCTGAGGGTGGTGTGTTGCCAAGGAAGGCACACTCCAGGGACACCCAGAAGAAGACACTCGAATGGCCCGGAATCACATTTGAAGAATAGAGTATGCGGCTCTCAACATCTTCTGAATCACTCTGCTGTGCCAACCAAATCCTGTGTGTCAGGATCAAGATGTGTCTCATGCTCACCGTTCTGACGAAGACAGAGAAGTGAATGGTAGCCTGGGCAGGCTGAATGACTCCTGGCCCACCCACCAGAAGAGCTAGAGGTCTGGGGGAGCGATGCAATGACAAAGGATCTCAAGCAGATGGCTCATTTGCATAAATGCTGGGAAGATATTTTTGTAAAAATGAAGAAGGAAGAAGATTTTGACTTATTCTCAGATAAAGACAGAGAAATGATGGCTTAAAACAAAGACGAAACTATCTTCACAAATCCTCCCCTCATTGAAGAGGCAAGTAAAATGTGTTTTTCAGATCACCGTGGTGGTTTGTAAACTTTCTCATTCTTTTCCACAGGCAAAGCCAAAACCCCCAAACAAAACACAAACCATGAATAATTAAAATGCAAAGATTCTCCTCACTTGTAATTTATTCAATTTCTTCTCTGTCTTTTCCCACCAAGATGCTATCCTAACACTAACCCTTTGATTCCTTACCAAACCTTTAACTAGCCCTCATGGGAAGCTGCTTTTGAAATGGTTCAAAGTTGGGTGCCCAATGGAAGAAGAAATAGGGCAGAGAAATGGAGCCCTCCCCGCGTGGCATAATGAACCCTGTATAATTGACAAGGGAGTCTAATGCCAGGCGAGCCGGCTCTACTCCCTATGGCTTCCTTCTCTAATCAAGACAACGCTCTCCCTCCTTCCTGAAAGGGACGAGTCCCTGAAAGGGACTCGTGTCACTCATTTAAAGCAGTGTTCACAGGTCAGGCTCTGAAAAGGAAAAGGTAATGGATTTGATCTTTGTGAGAGGTTTTTCTTTCCCTTCATAAAAGGCACAGAGCAGAACCAAACAATAAAGGAAAACCTTGCATTTACAGACGATCTAAAGGGTGAGTCACAGGGATGGCTGACGGATGACGGGGTGGCTCAGTGACACAGGCTGTGGGGACATGGAAAGGCTAACAGTTATGGAGGGATGCGCTCTCTGTTTACTGAGTATCAGCACCCAGAGGTAATGAAAGACTGGGTGGGTGATCTTTGGCAATGCAGGG
This sequence comes from Taxidea taxus jeffersonii, assembly GCA_003697995.1. NCBI lineage: Eukaryota > Metazoa > Chordata > Mammalia > Carnivora > Mustelidae > Taxidea > Taxidea taxus. Next base: position 65,683 of record RCUC01160766.1, on the reverse strand, counting down.
CCCTAGAAATTATCTACCCAAGGCCAGATGATAGTTTTATTTCTCCAGATGGACTGCTCTTTCCTCTCTTAAGCACTTGTTATCTCTTTCTCTCGAGTTCAATTTCATCAGCCTCCTTAGCTCATCTATCCGCATGGAACTGATGGTTCAACTCAGCAGAGTTCGAATATTCTGCTAAGCTCTAGCTTCCCTATCACCCAACCGATGGCCCTGCTCTCCTGTGTACTTTCTCTACTAGGCTCTGGTACACCTGTCTTGTAACCCTTCATTCTGTCATGTTTTGCACACCTCCTGCTTCCTCATGCTTTTGAAGTTCTTCATTATTTCCTGCTTGACCTTATTTTTCACTTTACTTCTCTCCTATTTCCATTCCTACTGTGTCATTCACATTTGGTGATTGGGAGTTTACATATGGGGAAAACAAGATGTGAAATGTCACAGAGTTTAAGATTAAAGACATTTAAAAAATGTTAGGCACAATAACTACACTACCTCACCGATCCTGCGAGATCTGTAACAATTAAATGCACTCTGAAAAGATGGTGAATTTACAGTGAGGCGCTAGGGCATAAAAAGCTAACTGTGGGTTAGACTGAATGTCCTGTATATATTCATATACTCTGTTATCTATGAAGTCTGGTTCCTCGGTGCCTTTGTAGCCAGGTACTTAGTGAGCAGAGCTAGTTAACTTCTAGACCCAGAAAACATGCCTGCAGTGTTCTGAACTCCAAAGGCTTCTGTTCACATATTCATTCAGCAAACAACACCGACGGAATGTGCACCATGGGCCAGGCACAGCGCTGAGCACTGGGGTACAGTGGGGAGCAGAGAGCTCCTGTTCTCAGAGAGTTTATACTCTGGAGAGTCAGATTTCATAACATAATCATATAAGTGAATGTGAAATTAGCACTGTGACAAGAGCTACAAAGAAGACGTGGCAGCCGATGACAGGCAGACGTGACCTGATTGGAGAGTGAAGAGAAGCTTTCTCTGAAGATGAGATGCTTGAGTTGACAGGAGAAAGAGGAGGAGGAATTAACCAGGTGAAGAGAGGAGGGAGGAGATTTTCGGGAAGAGGGGGCAATGTGGGCAAAAGCCCTGTGGGCAGGAGGGAGCATGCAGGGCCTGCTAGGGGTCTGATCTTTACCCTGCAAGAAATGGGGTGTCACTGCAGGGTTTTAAGTAACGGTCAGGTAGATCAGGTTTGTGTTTTGAGAAGGACCCCATCTTATCTAACAGACTAGGGGGAGGCAAGTACAAGGTGATTTGTACTTCAAAGCTTTCGTAACCTCTTGACACACACACTTAAATAAGCCTTCTATATCTCTGGGATCACAGTATTGCACAATTTAATAGAAACACAGATCTTGGTGGAAAGGAGGGGGAAGAAGAATAGGAGGAAACGGAGGAATACTGAAGTAGGCACTTTGTCCTTCCTGGAAAAGACTATTCCCACTTTCCAGAAGAGTAAAATGGACACTGTTAAATAACTTGTATGATATGAGGACACGCTGTCATTCTTTGAGTACCTACAGCTGACTCACTTGGTCCTGCTGGCCAGGAAACACTTTCTCTCTCCCGCCCACCCAGTGCGCATGTCCCGGAAGCTGCCCAGAGGAGGCTGGGGTTTGAGGCTCCTGGGCAGCTGTAAGCTCTTGATGGGGTAACTTGTTCAAGGTCAGAGCTAGAGAGCCAGGGAGGTGGTGAGCCAGTATAAGAACATCAGGTCCGCTGGGCTCCTGCTCTCTTTACTGCCCCATATTTCCTTACAAGGAAGAAACGGGCTGTGGAAAAAGGAAAGGGAACAAGATAGTGAATGGACTAGGAAGTCAAGAAGACAGGAAGACACTTCCCTTGGAGGGTCATCAGGGTAAGGAAGCAACAGAGTGGACTGGAGACGATGAAAATATCTCGGACAAGCCGACTGGAAACAAGAAAAGTGCACATGGTTGTTCAGCATTTGATGGTGACCAGAGGCTTCAGACTGAGACAGACCCACTGATGGGCGTATATTGCTATTTTTACCCAACTTTTTCCTCTGGGAAATTGTGTGTGTGTGTGAGAGTCTCTTGTTGCTAAGGGAGACAGCCTTGCTGCTTTGTTTCTCTGGATCAAGGGCATATTAATTCAAGACACTGTGTTGTGCCATTCAGCTCAATGGCAGAATATGAGCAGGATGTGAAGGGGACTCCCCCCCCAGATTTAGGTAAAGGCTCCAGCTGTGCAGGCCCCCTCATTTATGGCCCAGATAAGCACCCCTGGTCACGGAGAAGATAAGGTAGGATTCTTTTAAGTGGTCACCAGGAATCTGCATACTACTCAATGTGTCCCCTCCCAGAGCAGATCCCTCTTACATATGGCTGGAGATGACGAATGTGAAGAAATCTATCTGAGCCACCAAAATACACTTCCTGGGAATGAAAGCTTTATAATTTCAAACACAAAGATGAGGCATAAAAGAAGCAGATTACATAGGCTTTTCTCAGAATGCCCATTTCTAAGGCATTTCACACTTTTTTGCTATGGGTTTTCCTAACAGCCCATGGGCCATTCTGGAATACTTTTGACTGGCTGTGTTGGGACCCACAGCTACTGGTGTAGGAACAGCCTCAGCCTCCCTGGCCACAACTGCTCCACCTTCTTCTTGCCCTAGTATCTGTTTACAACAGTGACAAAAATAAGCGGAGGGGGTGGTGGGGAGCAAGATGGTGGAGGAGTAAGAGGCCCAAATCTCATCTGGTCCCAGGAATTCAGCTAGATAGTTATCAGACTATTCCAAATACCTACAAACTCAACAGGAGATCGAAGAAAAGAATAGCAGCAATTCTATGAACAGAAAAGACACTGCTTTCTGGAAGCTAGGATGTGTGGAGAAGAGAATCCAAGGCAATATATGGGAAGATAGACCATGGGGGGAGGGGCTGGCTCCTGGCAAGAGACAGAGTTGTGGAGCAGAAAATCAGAACTTTTAGAAGTCTGCTCCACTGAGGGACATCACTCCAGTGGCTAAGCGGAGGGTGGAAATCTCTCAGGGACAGTGTGGTCTCAGGACCTGTGGGGACACAAAAAGACCAGGGGTGTCTGAGTGTGGCAGAGCTCCCAGGTACTGGAGCAGGGAAGCTGGCTGCAAAGACAGAGCTGAGGAGAGGGCTGCCAGCTCAGGGTTGCCTTAAACCATGATCTGAAGCACAGCCGGACCACTACTCTTAGAGCAGAGACCCCAAAAGCAGCTGGTCCTGGGAGACTCACTAACTCACCTTCCTCCTCCAGGAGGAGTGGCATGGGAGCATGCTGTAGGAATCTGCTGGGTTTGGAGATGCCAAATGGGGTCATGTGCCAGGCACAGAAATGCTCAGTCATAGGCTGGGTGAGCATGGAGTGTGGCCAGAAACAAGGGAGATAGGAGTGATTGACTGCTTTTCTCTGAGGGTAAACTAACGAGTGGGGCCTCGAACTCTCGGCTCCATTGAGATGGAGATTGGGAGGCTGCCATTTTCATTCCCATCCTCCGAAGCTGTATGGAAAGCCTTCAGGGAACAAAGCTACCTAGAGCAAACCTGAGCAGCTTACTTAGCACGGTCCCTGGCAAGGGCAGTGTAATTCTGTCTCCGGCAAAGACACTGGAAAATCACTGCAACAGGACCCTCCCCCATAAAGTCAGCAAGAACATCCAGCCAAAACCAAGTTTACTGACCAAAGTGCTGAGAACTGCAAAACTCCAGACATAGAATTCATGGCTTTTCCCCCATGATTCTTTAGGCTTTCAAAGTTAAATATTTAAAATTTACTTTATTTTTTCTTTTTCTATTTTTAAAAAATATTTCTTCTTTCCTATTTTAACTGACATCTTATCAATAATTTTTTTTTATTATTTTTTTATTTTTTAAAGATTTTATTTATTTGTTATAGAGAGAGAGAGAGCAAGCACAGGCAGACAGAGTGGTAGGCAGAGGCAGAGGGAGAAGCAGGCTCCTTGCCGAGCAAGGAGCCCAATGTGGGACTCGATCCCAGGACGCTGGGATCATGACCTGAGCCGAAGGCAGCTGCTTAACTAACTGAGCCACCCAGGCATCCCTCAATAATTATTTTTAAGATTTTATTTATTTGACAGACAGAGATCACAACTAGGCAGAGAAGCAGGCAGAGAGAGAGATGAAGAAGCAGGCTCCCAACTGAGCAGAGAGCCCAATGTGGGGCTCAATCCCAGGACCCTGAGACCATGACCTGAGCTGAAGGCAGAGGCTTAACCACTGAGCTACCCAGGCACCCCTTATCAATAATTTTTTTAAAAAAATTTAGAATTTTCATTTTCATAGTCATATTCTATCCCTTCATTGTATTTAACCTTATTTTCTGTGACATATGAGTTTTTCTTTCTTTAAAATTTTGGGATACATTTCTTTCTAACAGACAAAAATATACCCTAAATCTAGTGTATGGCCTTGTTCTAGTTCTCCCACCTGGTTACACTCTCCCCCTTCCCCCCCTTTTTTTTAAAGTTTTTTTCTTTCTTTTTTTAAACAAACTTCTTATCAATTCCTTTTAAAAAATCTCTAATTTTCATCCTTACAGTCACAGTCCATCCCTTCATCATATTTACCCTTATTTTTCTGTATATATAAATTTTTCTTTCTTAAAAGTTTTGGGAGGCAATTTCTTCTAAGAGCCCAAAATACCCCCCAAATCAAGTGTGTGGCTCTGTTCTATTCACCAGCTGTATATATGTATATATATATGTGTATATATATATAGGCGTGTGGTGTGTGTGTGTATTTTTTTTTCCTTTCTTTTCCCTCCAGTTTTGGGTCTCTTCTGATTTGTTTAGTGTATACATTTCTGGGGTCATTGTTACCCTTATAGCATTTTGTTCTCTCATTCATCTATTCATCTCTGGACATAATGACAAGGCAGAAAAACTCACCTCAAGAGTTTTTTCTTCTTCTTCAAAAAGAACAAGAGGTAGTACTGATTGACCAATTGCTAGGGACCTAATCAATACAGACATTCATAAGATGTCAGAACTAGAGTTCACAATGACAATTATAAAGATACTAGCTGAGTTTGAAAAAAGCATAGAAGATACTAGAGAATCCCCTTCTGGAGAAATAAAAGAACTAAAACCTAACCAAGTTGAAATTAAAAAAAAGTTATTAATGAGGTGCAATAAAAAACTGAGGCACTTACTGCTAGGATAAATGAGGCAGAAGAGAGATTTAGTGACATAGAAGACCAAATGAGGAGAATAAAGAAGCTGAGAAAAAGAGAAATAAATAACTATTGGATCATGAGGGGAGAATTTGAGAGATAAGTGATACCATAAGACAAAACAACATTAGAGTAATTGGGATCCCAGGAGAATAAGAAAGAGAAAGAGGGGAAGAAGATATATTGGAGCACATTATAGCAGAGAACTTCCTTAATTTGAGGAAGGAAACAGGCAACAAAATCCAGGAGGCACAGAGAACCCTCCTCAGAATCAATAAAAATAGGTCAACACCCTGTCATCTAATAGTAAAACTTACAAGTCTCAGAGACAAAGAGAAAATCTTGAAAGCAGCCCGGAAAAAGAGGTCAGAAACCTACAATAGTAGAAATAATAGATTGTGAGCAGACTTATCCACAGAGAACTGGAAGGCCAGAGAGTACTGGCATGATATATTCAGAGCACTAAATAAGAAAAATATGCAGCCAAGAATACTATATCCAGCTAGGCTGTCATTGAAAATAGAAGGAGAGATTAAAAAAGATTCCAGGACAAACAAAAACTAAAAGAATTTGCAAACACCAAACCAGCTCTACAGGAAATATTGAAAGGGGTCCTCTAAGCAAAGAGTGAGCCTAAAAGTAACAGACCAGAAAGGAACAAAGACAATATACAGTAACAGTCACCTTATAGGCAATACAACGGCACTAAATTCATATCTTTCAATAGTTACCCTGAATGTAAATGGGCTAAATGCCCCAATCAAAAGACACAGGGTATCAGAATGGATTAAAAAAACAAGACCCATTGATATGCTATCTGCAAGAGACTCATTTCCAGATTTAAAGTGAGGGGATGGAAAACCATTTACCATGTTAATGGACATCAAAAGAAAGCTGGGGTGGCAACTGTTGTATTAGACAAATTAGATTTTAAGCCAAAGACTATACTAAGAGATAAGGAAGGACACTATATCACACTTAAAGGGTCTGTCCAACAAGAAGATCTCACAATGTTAAATATCTATGCCCCTAACATGGGAGCAGCCAATTATATAAACCAATTAATAACAAAAGCAAAGAAACACATTGACAATAATACAATAACAGTAGGGGAATGTGACACCTACCCTCACTGAAATGGACAGATCATCTAAGCAAAAGATCAACAAGGAAATAAAGGCTTCAAATGACACACTGGACCAGATGGACATCACTGATATATTCAGAACATTCCATCCCAAAGCAACAGAATACAGATTCTTCTCTAGTGCACATGGAACATTCTCCAGAATAGATCACATCCTGGGTCACAAATCAGGTATCAACTGGTATCAAAAGATTAGGATCATTCCCTGCATATTTTCAGACCACAGTGCTTTGAAACTAGAACTCAACCACAAGAGGAAAGTTGGAAAGAACTCCAATACATGGAGGCTAAAGAGCATCCTACTAAAGAAAGAATGGGTCAACCAGGAAATTAAAAAAGAATTTAAAAAGTTCATGGGAACAAATGAAAATGAAAACACAACTGTTCAAAATCTTTGAGACACAGCAAAGGCAGTCCTGAGAGAAAGTATATAGCAATACAAGCCTTTGTCAAGAAACAAGAACAGTCTCAAGTACACAACCTAACCCTACATCCAAAGGAGCCGGAGAAAGAAAAAGAAAGCCTAAACCCAGCAGGGTAAGAGAAATAATAAAGAGCAGAGCAGAAATCAATGAAATACAAACCAAAAGAACAGTAGAACAAATCAATGAAACTAGGAGCTGGTTCTTTGAAAGAATTAATAAGATGGATAAACCCCTGGCCAGACTTATCCATAAAAAAAGAGAAAGGCCAAATAAATAAAATCATGAATGAAAGAGGAGAGATCACACCCAACACCAAAGAAATAAAAACAATTATAAGAACATATTATGAGCAACTATGCACCAGCAAGTTAGACAATCTGTAAGAAATGGATGCATTTCTAGAGATATAAACTCCCAAAACCAAACCAGGAAGAAACAGAAAACCTGAACATACCTATAACCAGGAAAGAGATTGAAGCAGTCATTGAAAATCTCCCAATAACAAGAGCCCAGGACCAGACGGCTTCCCAGGGGAATTCTACACAATATTTAAAGAAGAATGAATACCTAGTCTCTTGAAACTGTTCCAAAAAATAGAAATGGAAGGAAAACTTCCAAATTCATTTTATGAGGTCAGCATTACCTTGATCCCTATCAAAAAGGAGAATTACAGACCAATATCCCCGATAAACACGGATGCAAAAATTCTCACCAAAACACTAGCCAATAGGATCCAACAGTACATTAAAAGGATTATTCACCACGACCAAATGGGATTTATTTCTGGGCTGCTAGGCTGGTTCAACATCCATAAATCAATCAGTGTGATATAATACATTAATAAAAGAAAGAACAAGAACAATATGATACTCTCAATAGATACAGAAAAAGCACTTGATAAAGTACAGCATCCTTTCTTGATCAAAACTCTTCACAGTGTAGGGATAGAGAGCACAATATCATCAAAGCCATCTATGAAAAAACCCACCGCAAATATCATTCTCAATGGGGACAAACTGAGAGCTTTTCCCCTAAGGTCAGGAACACGACAGGGCTGTCTACTATGACCACTGCTATTCAACAGAGTACTAGAAGTCCTAGCCTCAGCAATCAGACAACAAAAAGAAATAAAAGGCATCTGAATTGGCAGAGAAGTAGTCAAACTCTCACTCTTTGCAGAAGATATGATATTTTATGTGGAAAACCCTAAAGACTTCAAAACTGCTAGTACTCTACAGGCATTCAGTAAGGTGTCAGGATATAAAATCAGTGCACAGAAATAAGTTCCATTTCTGTACACCAACAGCAAAACAGAAGAAAGAGAAATTAAGGAGTCAATCCCATTTACAATTGCACTCAAAACCATAAGGTACCTAAGAATAAATCTAACCAAAGCGGCAAAGAATCTGTACTCAGAAAACTATAGAATACTCATGAAAGAAACTGAGGAAGACACAAAAAAATGGAAAAACGTTCCATGCTCATGGATTGGAAGGACAAATTTTGTGAAAATGTCTACTCTACCTAGAGAAAGCTACACATTTTCTTTTTAGAGATTTTATTTATTTACTTGACAGAAAGATACACAGCAAGAGAGGGAACACAAGCAGAGGAAGTGGGAGAGAGAGAGGCAGGCTTCCTGCTGAGTGGGGAGCCAGATGTGGGGCTCCACCCCAGGCCCCTGGGATCATGACCTGAGCTGAAGGCAGATGTTTAACAACTGAGCCACCCAGGTGCCCCTAGAGCAAACTACACATTTAATCCAAACCCTATCAAAATGCCATCAACTTTTTTCTACAGAAATGGAACAAATAATTGTAAAATTTATATGGAACCAGAAAAGACCCCAAATAGAAGAATGTTGAAAAAGAAAACCAAAACTGGCCACATCACAATTCCAGACTTCAAGCTGTATTACAAAGCTGTCATCATCAAGACAGTATGGTACTCACACAAAAACAGACATATAGATCAATGGAACAGAGTAGAGAGCCAAGAAATGGACCCTTTACTCTATGGTCAACTAATCTTTGACAAGGTAGGAAGGAATGTCCAATGGAAGAAAGACAGCCTCTTCAACAAATGGTGTTGGGAGAATTGGTCAGCCACATGCAGAAGAATGAAACTGGAACATTTCTTTCACCACACACAAAAGTAGACTCAGAATGGATGATAGACCTCAATGTGAGACAGGCATCCATCAAAATCCTTGAGGAGAACACAGCCAGCAACCTCTTTGACCTCAGCTGCAGCAACTTCTTCCTAGAAACATTGTCAGAGGCAAGGGAAACAAGGGCAAAAATGAACTATTGGGACTTCATCAAGATCAAAATCTTTTGCACATCAAAGGAAACAGTCAATGAAACCAAAGGATAACTGACAGAATGGGAGAAGATATTTGCAAATGACATATCAGATAAAGGGCTAGTATCCAAAATCTATAAAGAACTTTTCAAACTCAATATCCAAAGAACAAAGAACCCCATCAAGAAAAGGGAAGAAGATAATGAACAGACATTTTTACAAAGAAGACATCCAAATGGCCAACAGACACATGAAAAAGTGCTCCACAGCACTTGGCATCAGGGAAATTCAGATCAAAACTACAGTGAGATACCACCTCACACCAGTCAGAATGGCTAAAATTAACAAGTTGGAAAATGACCAATGCTGGTGAGGTTGTGGAGAAAGGAGAACCCTCCTACACAGTTGGTGGGAATGCAAGCTGGTGCAGTCACTCTGAAAACAGTATGGAGGTCCCCCAAAAAGTTGAAAATAGAGCTACCCTATGACCCAGCAATTGCATTACCTGTTAGTTACCCTAAAGAAACAAATGTAGTGATCTGAAGGGGCATGTGCACCCCAATGTTTATACAGCAATGTCCACGATTGCCAAAAAATGAAATCTTGCCATGTGCAATGATGTGCATAGTACTAGAGGTTATTATGCTAAGTGAAATAAGTCAATCAGAGAAAGACAATTATCATATGGATCTCCCTGATATAAAGAATTTGAGAAACAAGACAGAGGATCATAGGGGAAGGGAGAGAAAAATGAAAGAAGACAAAACCAGAGAGGGAGACAAACCATAAGAGATTCTTAATCTCAGGAAACAAACTGAGGGTTGCTGAAGGGAGGAAGGTGGGAGGGATGGGGTGGCTGGGTAATGGACATTGGGGAGGGTATGTGCTATGGTAAGTGCTGTGACTTGTGTAAGACTGATGAACCACAGACCTGTACCTCTGAAACAAATAGTACATTATATGTTAATTCAAAAAAAAAAAGAAGAAAAAAAAGGTAGCTGTGACTCACATTGCCTGCAGACTTGTTTTGTTTCGCATGCACACCTTTTTAAATTAAAAAACATTTTTTCAAGTCTGGTTGATTCTTAAAAATATGGGTTTTTGCTTTCTCTTGAAAGATTGAAGACTTAGAAGGAGAAAGCCAGTATCCCCTCTGATTAGCAGTTGGCGGGGGCTCATGCCCCTCATGCCCACCTTGCTCCTCAGAAGGGGCAAGGGCTCTCCATGCCCCACACATTCATATCCCCTGCCTGGCCCAGACAGGCATGTGAATTTGGGACCCTCTCTACTTCTTTCTGAGAATGTGGGCCCAAGCAGAGCTTCTTCTGCACAGCTGAGGTGGCAGAGGGTAAAGATATAAGGCTGTTCTCTGCCTAGAACCCAGTGGTGAGTGCATCATGAGGGCCTTGAGAATGTGCAGACCTAGCCCCTTGTCTGTGGAGTTCTTGGGCAAGCCTGTAGCAGGGACAAGGACTCACTAGAAATCAAGAATAAACAACCAGCCAGGAAACCCCCATACATTTAAAAATACAAAAGAAGCACCTTCTAAATGATCTATGAGTAAGAGGAAATCACAGTAGAAATTAAAATATATTTAGAACTTAAAATCATGAACATACTACATATCAAAACCAAAGCCTTAAATTCATACATTATTAATAGAAATGGAGAAAAATGGAGAATTACTGGCCTAAGCACCCAACTTAAGGAGCAATAAAAAAAAGAAAAACCACAGAGTAAAAGAAAATGGAGGCAGAGAGATACTAAGGAGAAAAACAGTAATGAATAAGCAAGAGAACAAATATGAAAGCTGGTTCTGTAAAGAAATGAAAAAATGGACACATCTCTGACATGATTAGTAAAGGTAAAACAAAGAATGCACAAGGAAACAGCAATCAAATGAAGGAGATCAGGACATAAAAACAAATCCTTCAGACATTAAAGATATAATAAGATAATGTTAAAAACACGTTGGAAACTACGATGGAATAGGCAAATTATTAGAAAAAGGAAATTTATTAGAATTGACTCAGAAAGACATAGAAAACCTGGAGAATACATACCCTAGTTCTTATAGAAAGATAATTAGTGATTTAAAATTTTCACATGAAGAAAACATGAGGTTTGGATGGATTTACAGGTTCATTCTGCCAAACATGCAAGAACAATTCTCAGCTTACATAAACTTTCCCAGACAGCAACAACAATGACAACCACAGAAAAGATTACTCCTTCTCACCTGATAAGGCTAGAATAACATTAATATCAAAATCATTCAACAACACTACAAGAAAAAATTTCAGGCCAATCTTACTCAAGAACAAAGATACAAATATCCTAAAGGGATGATCAGGAACTGAATTGAGCAAGGCATAAAAAGATCATTATGGATAAATAGGATTTATCTGAGTAAATCAAGAGTGACGATAACATAAAAACCTATTAACATGATTAATCATATTAATCAGCATATTAAAAAAGATCATATGATACTTCCCATGGATATAGAAATAGTACAGAAAACTCAACACCAATTCCTAACAAACTGTCTAGCAAACTGGTAAGAGAAGGGAACATTCTTAACCTGATAAAGGTTATCTATATAAACATGTTTATATCTATATCATTATCTATATCTATATCTATATCATTAAACATGTTTAGTGATGAAATGTGAAAAGCATTCCCTTTAAGATTAGAAACAGAGTAAGACTGCTTGCTTTGACCACTTCTATTTAGAGTCACATTGAAAGTTGAATATGTGCAGTTAAATAAGAAAAAAAAATGAAAGAACTTAAAAGACCCAGAACTCCCATTATTTGCAGAAAATGTGCTTACCTATGTAGAAAATCCAGAGGTAGCTACAGAAAAATTACTTGAGTTAATAAAAAAGTTCAGTAATTTTGCATGATACAATTGATCAACATGCAAAAATCAATTCTCTTTCTTTTCACTGGTGACAGTTTATCTTAATATTATATTAAGAATACTATATATCAGGGTGGCTCAGTTGAGCGTCTGACTCTTGATTTCAGCTCAGGTCATGATCTCAGCGTTGTGAGACTGAGTCCACACTGGGCTTTGTGCTGAGTGCAGAGCCTGCTTAGGATTCTCTCTCTCTCTCCCTCTGCCCCACCCCCATGCTCATGCATGCAGGCTCTCTCTCTCTCTAAAAAATAAATAAATAAATAAATAAAAATAAATAGTGGTGCCTGGGTGGCTCAGAAGAGCATCTGCCTTCAGCTAGAGTCATGATCCTGGGGTGCTGGGATCAAACCTCGCATCAGGCTCCCTGCTCCTCCGGAAGCCTTCTTCTTCCTCCCTGACTCCCCCCTGCTTGTGTTCCTTCTCTCACTGTCTCTCTCTCTGTCAAATAAATAAATAATATCTTTTAAAAAAAATAAAAATATTATAATCAGAACAAAAATAAAACAAAGTGCCTAGAGTCAGTTTAGCAAAATATTTGTAGGTATCTTATGGGAAAACAAACAAACAAACCACAAACTTTGAGCAGTTTATGGAAAACCTAAATATCTTGTTCATGGAAAGAAAGATTCAATATTATAAAGATTATAAGTATTATAGAGTTTTCCCATATTTTTTTATAGATTCCAAACAATTCTAATAAAAATCCTAATAGGACAAGCAAATTCTAAAAATTTATATTGAAGGGCAAAGATCCAAGAACATCCAGACACTCCTGAAAAATTAAGATGTGTGTCCAGGGATGAGCAGATAGATAGTTTTCCTATCAAAAGTCAAGGCTCACTAAAAGGTAGATAAGTAGAGTGTTGATATAGGCATAAACAAATAGAATAGCAGAACAGTGTAAATAATCTATAAATAGACCATTGCACATAGAAATTTTATTCATTACAGGGCTACCATTGCAGATTGGGGTAAAATGAGGGGCATTCAACCAATGATGCTATGGCTGGTGGTTATCCATATAGAAAAACCAAAATTGGGTTTCTTCCTTACAATACATAGAGAAATCAATTCTAGGTGATTAAAGACTTAGAAATGAAAAGCAAAACTATAAAACTTTCAGAAAAAGATACAGGAAATCTTTAGGAATATGAATGAGGGAACAATTTTTCAAAGACAACACAGAAAGTAGGAAACTGTGAAGGAAAGGGTTTATTTATTTAGTCAATTACACTAAAATTAAGGCTTTGTATTTACCAAAGCGCATCAGAAATAAAGCAAAACTACAAGTCAAAAACTGGAGTAAGATATTTGCAACATAGCAACTGATGAAAAACTGTCACCAAGAATATATGAAAACTTCTCAAATCAATATGAAAAGAAAAAACAATTCAACAGAAAATAGGGAAAATGTGTGAATAGGCATTTTTGTTTAAGAGAAGACACAAATGCTGAATAAACATAAGAAAAGATGATGAACACCATATTTAATCAAGAGATGCAAATTTAAACCTGAATTTTAGAAGCTGAAATAGAAGTTTTATGAGGATGTACAGTAGGGGAAACTTACACTCTTCATAAGTGTATAAATTTGTATCACCACTTAGGAAAATATTTTTGTTATTTAGTTAAGTTAAATATGTGCCCACCTAGGTATATCGTCTGGCTAGAAAAATTCTTGCATATGTGCAGCAGGAAATACGTATAAGGATTGTGTTAGTTATGAAAAGCTCAACTCAAATGTCCATTGACATGGAAAATCTCGAATCTCCAGGGATAACTACTATCGACTACAGCATATTCATACAATGGAATGATTTGCAATAGTGAAAATAAGTGAACTATAGCATCACATATCAACATGGATGAGTCTTACGAGTACAGAGTATAAAAAGCAAACTACAGCGAAGGACATGCACAATAGAATTCATTTATATAAAGTTCCCCAAGTGTGCAAAACTAAATGAATAATATAGTTGAGAGATACATTTGTAGTAAAACTGGAAGGACTGATGAATGTTTGTTTAGAGTGGTGGTTCTCTGGGGGCTGGAGTGTGTGGGGAAGTTGAGTCACGGGCGATTGATCATATTCTGTTTTTTAAGCAGGGCTAGGGTTTGCGGGTGTTTGAATCATTGCTAGTGTTCACACCTACACAAACAGAACTGCCATATGATCCAGCAATTTGCACTACTAGGCATTTATCCAAAGGACACAAAAATAGTGATTTGAAGGGATACATGTACCTGGATATTTATAGCAGCATTATCAACAACAGCCAAACTACAGAAAGAGCCCAAATGCTCATCGACTGATGAACAGATAAAGAAAATGGGGTGCATATATGTATAAGGGAATATTACTCAGGCATCAACAAGAACGAGGTCTTGCCATTCATAATGACACAGATGGGGTGTATTATGTTAAGCAAGTAAGTCAGTCAGAGAAAGACAAATACCATATGATTTCATTCATATGTGGAGTTTAAGAAACAAAAACAAATGATCATAGGGGAAAAAAGAGTGGCAAACCAAGAAACAGTTTCTTGACTATGGAGAACAAAGTCATGGTCACCAGAGGTGGGGGTGGGAGTGGGGAGATGAGGGATATAGGTGATGGAGATTAAGGAGTTGGGATGAGCCCTGACTATTAAATGTTAAGTACTGAATCACTAAATTGTATACCTGAAACTAATGTTATACTGCATGTTAACTAACTAGAATTTCAATAAAAGCCAAAAAAAAAAGATAGATAAGCAATATCTTTTTTGTACTTGTTCAGTCTACCAAGATTTTTTAGGTTACCCTGAGGCCCACCGCAGGCAGACTTGTGCATATGAATTTCAAGAAGATAAGCCATTTTATAAATAAGGCTATTTGATGCCAAAAAGGTATATACAATTGTTACACAGCTGTTAAGGTGATGAAGCTAAAAAATGATGCTCTTTTTTATAATAGAAAGTATGTTTTATGGAAATGGAGAATATATTATGTTATATGGAAACAGGAAAATACCTTTTCAAGACCAAACTTGGTCTCCTTTCAGTCTTTTTTAACTTGACTGTCAGACTATTAGCATGATTAGAACTACTATCCTTTCTTCCAAATGTCTCTTGATTTCTTAAGATCTCCTGCTTCACCAGTAAATTATTTTGTATATTCATTATTCTTTGCCTGGTGTTTCCTATTTATTTTCAGTTTTTAATTACACTGTGTCCCTAAGAGCTTTGTACCAGAGATTTATTCATCAGTACAAAATTTTATCCCTCTCAACTTTATTAGACTATTTTACAAACTGGAAAACATTCTTCTTTTTAAAACATATCCATTAATTGTTTCTAATAAGTTCTTACACTTTTCCTTAAAAACTGAATGTCATTTGTGTTTTTATGACATTAGCCTTCCTGAATGACTGAAGAAAAGCAATCAGACATGACGGTTATGTTTCTATTTTCTATTCCCTGTATTTTCTGCATTTACAGATTATGTTTTGTCTGCTCAACTTTTCTTTTTTTAGAGAGAGAGAGGGCGCTTGTGCACACGGAGCAGAGAGAGGCAGAGGGAGAGGGAGAGAAAATCCTAATCAGTTTCCATGCCCAGCACTGAGCCCAACACAGGCCTTGATCTCACAACCCTGAGATCATGACCCGAGCCGAAATCAAGAGTCAGACGCTCAACTGACTGAGCCTCCCAGATGCCCCAGACATGCTTCAAAAATATGTATCTGTGCCACAGTTTCTTCAAACTGTCAGTGTGAGGAGGGTGTCCTTACACCCATGCTCCCCATCTCCCCTGGCACCAGGGTACCTGGCTTTCTTGTACTACTAAATGCCACCACTGTTCTACAACGAAGGCTAACGTAAAAGACCCAGGAAAAGTCCCAGGTTCAGAGGCTAACGTCTGGTGCAATAACTAAGTGTTCAAAAGAGCTATTATTTACATCCCTGACCCACAAGCCTGGTAATTCATTAGTTGTTACAGGAAATGGTTTTTCAGAATCATCCAGCTCTTTCACAGTAATTCTGATGTGAGCAGTTCTGTTATGCTGTGTTTCATCTAAGATATCTAGCTATGATCAGATCATTATCTGGCTTTTTCCGATCATGAGAAAGGGGGGGGGATACCATCTTTTCCCCACATTTATTTGATCATTAAGTGGGTGTGTGTTTAGTTTGTGCGTAGAGGAAATGATGGATTAAGACCGAAGGTGAAGGGATCACATTAACAAGGAGAAATGTGCCTTCGTGTTTTAAAGGCAGGGAAGGACCTGGTGCTAGCTTCTCTGTGTCTTCAGCTTATTTTTAATGGTAGCCCATGAATCTCTTGTCTGCCTATTTTTCTCAGGAGTCTTGGAACTTTACAACCAAATCATAATATCCATGGAGTAAAGAGCTGCCTTATAAGCATCACCTGCAGGGATGATTAAGATCTGTATATGTGTCTGGGCCCCAGTGGTATCAAGGGTGAATCTTACATGATGAAAAATAGGTCCCTGATTGATTTTACTGTAAAATTTCTAAATTGGTAACCTTATTATCCAGTTTATGCATTAGTCTAAGGTAATCAAATCAGAGTCATGCAAATATTTATCGGTCCTGGTCCTTGTCAAAATAATTGAAACACATCTGTGAATCACAGGTTATTGCCAATTCCTGATAAGCACAGACGAAGATACAAAACACTAGCTTAAATGATTAAAATTTGATAATAAACATTAAAACAAGATATGATTTAATTAGGTGCTATGATGAAGAACAACCATGCAGATATAAAGTAGTTACCTAATTCTGACAGTCGATAATATGGACACCTTTGACCTTACGTGGTGAAGTTGTCCTTTTCCCTGACAGGAAGTTAGTCACCCTGGACAAATTCTCCACTGGTCCCTGAGTGAGAAACCAACCCTGCCAACATTTGAGTATTAAATATTAACCCATAAAGAGCAGAAAAAAGTCTTCCATTCATCTCTGCTAAGTTCCCAGTCTTAATTTAAAGATTGGAGATAAAATCAACCAGAAAATTTTATCCATGGGATTTCTGTGACTCCCAAGTGGTTCCTTTTCTTTGAGAATTAAGTGCTGGAAATATAGATATATATATAATAGTTCCAAATAAACTAATCCATATTATCTCAAACCAGCCATAAAAATTCCTTTTAGATAGCTTGTTCACAGAAGAATAGGTTGCCCCATAAAACTGGCATGTAAAATTATAAAATACTGCTTATTTTTATAATCTGTGAAAAGAAATTAAAACACCATTTTCTGAAACCCAGGTAGAGGACTCATTTTTACCACTTGCCAGAAGAAAAAGCATCTTTCATAAAATTGAGCACCTGCCTACAGAATTCTAAATCTGTGTTTACATGGATTTAGAAATCTCAGTTAAACTGCTGGAACAGGATGGAAATCTCCTTTGACAAGACCTGGGGGGAATTAACAAAGCCTGAGCCACAAACATCCTATCTTTGTCATACCTTGTCAAGTCAGCTTCCCTCTGGCTCAGTTAGAAGTTCTCAGACTTCACCTTGCATCAGATTCACCAGGGGATGAATCAAACAATGTTGACCCCACTCCTAGAGTTTCTGATTCTATAGGTCTGCGGTGGGGCTTAGGATTTGCATGTCTAACATGTTCCCAGGTGATGCTGATGCCAGGAACCCAGCAGAGAACCACTGCTTGGGCTTGAATTCTCTAAGAAAGAATATTCTTTTAACAGAAGAATACTTCTATATTTAGGCTTCTATGCCTTGGGAGTACTGTATATATTAGCAGCCATTTAGATCATTTGTTAAAAAATGTGGCCACCATTTGGAACCCACACAGGCCACGTCTGAAGTCCACTGCAGGGGTAAGCGGCTTATCCTGTCTTCTAGGGGTCCAGTCACTTCGCTCATGGCCTTTGTGCTGTGTGGTTTTTACTTGTACCACGAAGATTTTGGTTTATTTAATCCCTTGTGAGTTGGCTCTGCATCATGTTAAGAAAGTGACCTTCTGTGTTTAGGGAAGGTGGGTTGCCTAACCTAAACCTCTCTATAGATGGAGTAAGGGGAGGTTCAGGGCAGTGGCTCTCAGGCTCTCAAGTCAGCCCTTGCTTGGGTTCGCATTCCAGCTGGGATACTTCCCAGTTGTCAAGAATTGTGAAGGGTGGGAGAAAAACTGACATGATTTATGTTCTTCCCACTTTGTATTGTGGATGATTCACTGACACCGGGATGAAAAGCACAGAAATGGTAGACTTGGTGGTAGGAATAACAGATTCATTCAGTTATTTGGGAGCAAGTGGCTGGTAAAGCTCAGCCCAAGAATCTGAGGTCCCAGAAGCCAAGAACCACAGCTTTTCTGTATTAATTTAAAGGACAAAGAGGGAGGGCAAGAATGAATTGTAGATTTTATTTATCATGGCTAACCTTTATTATGTGCTTACTAACGGCCATTTTGCAGAAAGAGAGGCAGAGAGAGACACTAATAGTCTATATTCTCCTCAAGTTTTGTTTTGTACCTTTAGATGAAGTCTATTACCCATCAATCAGATGCCTCCAAATTCCTATACATTAAAAAAAATCTACCTCAACTTGCACTCTACTTGGAAAATGTCACCATTTTTAAGGATAACATGTATCCAAGAAGCCGAGTCCCCCTTTTTCCAGTATCAAAGCCAAAAGACCAAATCAACTCAAGAGAAATCTTTCCAAAGAAACAAAGAACCATTTGATTAATAAACTTGAAGAAAAGAAAGCATAAAACAAACAAAAAAAAATCAAATGATATACTCTCAAATGAAAACTAAATATCATCAAACTATAGGAAAAATTACGGATCCGTGATTTGATTTCAAACTATTTCTTAGGTTACTCTGTACATTTTTTTAGTTTGCTCTTCAGAGAAACTGTATCTTTAAAACATTACAATGAGATTTGCCAATTGGAAAGCTACACGCAAGAAAATGAGAAATAACATAATTCTTATATAATGTTAGACCAAACTTTTAGAAAAGAGTCATGCAACGGAAAAGGGCAAACCCTAAGCCAAACCTGCTTGCCGAGTCGCCCGCTTTGGCACTCTGATACTACAGTGGGTACTTCTTTCAGAATCAAGTGGTTCTATAGAAAAGAAAGTGTTCTTACCCTCATCCTTCCATTCCTTATTGCAGGCCCGTCTTCTGCCAATCTCAACACGTACAAATCCATTTTGTATTCTCTTCCTCCACGAATGCTGAATCCAAATCCTTTGGCTCCTTTCTCCATGTCCACAGTGAAATAATCAAAATCCTTTAGATTTGGGAAGAAAATGGAATAAACAGTTGTTTAATATTAGAGAAGCTTCTGTGGTCAGTCTCTTTGTTCTCCTTTTCTCTTATAGTTAATATCTCCAATGATGTGATATTGTTAGAAAAAGTAACCCGACTTCACCTCTAGTAAAAGGCAAGATGAAATTCCAAAGATTCAAGAAGGTCTTAATGCAGTTGACTTGGTCATTAAGAAAACTACTGTAGGGGCGCCTGGGTGGCTCATTCGGTTGAGCATCTGCCGTGGCTTGGGTCATGATCCCAGAGTCCTGGGATCGAGTCCCAGATTGGGCTCCCTATCCAGCAAGGAGCCTGCTTCTCCCTCTTCTCCCTGCTTGTGCTCTCTCCCTGTCTCTCTCAAATTAATAAAATCTTAAAAAAAAACAAAACTACTATAGAGCATGTTTACTTTGGTATTCATCCATTTACTTGGCAAACGTAATGACTGCACACAGGCCTGAGTGATATTATCTCTCCTTTGGGTTTTCTCATTCACTGCTGTTGAGCACCATAAATAAATGTATCAGAGGGTGTGTGTGTCTGTGTGTGTTACAGGTTTGTTCATTAGAAACCGAAATGTAACGGAGTCTCTGAGGTACCTGGGGCTGCCTGTAGTCGGCCAGAGGGTACTGCCTGGTGTCAGGGGAGTGCTGCCTGTAGTCCAGCAGGGGAGGCTGCCTGTAGTCCGAGGGTGGGGGTTGCTGGTAGTCCCCTCCTGGCGGCTGCCTGTAGTCCAGCGGCGGCTGCCTGTAGTCCGTGAATGGAGGCTGTCGGATGTCTGGTTTCACATCTTGCCTTGCTTTTACTTCTGACCTGTAACTAAATGAATGGAAATGGGATTTGCTCAGATAACTCAGCATTCTGAGGGGCTTACAAGGACCACATGACCTCTAGGCATGGGTAGGCCACCCCTCTTGGTGGTCCTTTTGCGGGTTCAGGACTCTGAGAAAGTTACAAATGAGAAGTATTATTTTAAAATCTTTGACAAATGAAATCAAGAAATAAGAAACGAAGGCAAACAGGATGGCTCAACCGGGGCTTTGTGGAAAAGGAGGGACAGCCCTCTTTGACTCTGGCTACTTAAAATCTTGTACAACTGTAGCAAAGCTAGGAGCTAAACACGGAACTGTATCTCAGACTCTCAGTCTGTCTCAACACTATCCAGCTCTCTCTCTCCCACACACATTCATCACCTCATGAAAGCACAACTAAAGTGATCTTAGATCTAAGTACTCCATGAATATATAATGAAGGGCTATTTTAACCTGCTAGGTTGGGTCCTTTTGACTATCTTACAGAGGTTAAAAGACGGAGAGCAAAGTCTAATCACCAGCTACAAGTCAAGCAGCAAGTCACTGGGTCATTCCTAAGAGTAGGAACATATTACATAGAGTTTAAATATTAGGCTATAACTACCAGATCAGTATCAGTGCCGAGTGTCAGGATATTACTTTGAATTGCACATTGAGGAGTCTTTAATAAGAAAAATATGCTTAATTGTTTATGTGTGTTGCTGACTTCTGAGTGAATGATAGATACCCTGGCTTGGGCAGAAATTATGTTGCTTTGAATGTATAAAACACTCTATTTTCAGGAAAACTCAAGATGATTAAGAAAAAAATACAGCCTCTTTAAAATTCCTTTACTCTTTGTAGTTATTAATTCCATTATTAAAGAGATTTTAGAGATAATAAAGCCAGATTTCCAGTGGCAGATTTTAACAGAATTTGGTGGTACGAGCAAGTTCCAGAACCAGGAAACATTGCCTGTGATTGGGGATCTTGTGGGATTTTGCCTCATATGGGCCTTTTAAGAATTCCTTCCAGCCTTAAGCATCTAGGGTTTAAAGTCTGTGAAAGAAGTCGATTTTCAATGTTCTTCCATTGACCTTGCCATTTAAAACACAGTCAAATATTAATTGCCCTAGCGGGGGAAGGTGAACTCTGCTATTTATACTTTGTTTTGAAATATATTACACATTGGCTCTTTTGTTGTTTTCAACAAATGCTTCTCCTTGACTACTGTTTTGCTCACATCCACATTAAAACTATTTTGTTTCCTGAGCATACCCCAGAAGGATTTTAAGGGACAGATAAATAAGGAGAGGTGTGTGGGGTGTCACTTGGAAACCAAGCTGAGAGTAAACAAGACGGGATTAAAATATTCAGTCATCCTAATCATAGAATAAACTTTGCAAGCAGATGCTCTTTAATTTTCTCCGACTTTCCTGGGGAACCAGGCTGGATCTGACATGGAGATAGGTGGGCACTTCTAGTACATATGAACTAATAGGAGACACATCCTGGGTGCTTGGCATACAAGCTATCTTGGAAACATCTCTAGCCTGATCTAGAGAAAGGCATCTCTAGCCTGATCCTGATACACTGACCATCTTTAAATGCAGCTAGGAAAATGATTCTGGGATCTGTAAGATTATTAATCTCTTCATTCATATGTAAATGAGCCGCCGGCTAATAATCAACAGTGAAGGCAGGAAACCAGAGTGCCAAGAAAGGTCCCTCTAGGAGCTGGCACTTTCCAGGCTTTTTAATATTAGTGAAGCAACGACAGCTAAGAACTCTGGGAAAATTCGCTGTTGATTTATAAAAATTTGAATCAGGTCCATCTGTTAATCCCCGGATTAGGAAATATTTTATTCTGTAGTCAGGACAAAAAATATTCCAAAGACCGTTGCTTCTCTGCTAAGGGACGACGAGTCCCACCTGTGAGGTAGTAGAAATTGGGGAATGACTGTGACCTTGCCCAGATGTTATTCTCCCCATTGACCCCGTAACATGACAGGGATGAGATTACCCACCCCAAAGCTAGAAGCAAGAAGCCAGTGTCCAGGGGAGTCTGACTCTGGGAAAGTGAGATGGAACTGTGGCTGGGAGGTTAACAGACAGTGGGAGAGCCATTAGAAGACTCTGAATCTGGCTTAAAGACTGCGTGCACTCAGCCACTTCTTCCTGAGTCTGAAGGGGGATCTGGAGAAAGCCTGTGCCATCTGTTGAAATAGGGGACATATCAGTGGCTTATCACTGAGGCACCCAGGACTCATTCCTCTTACAGGTGGTCAAATTCTTACCTCCCTATCATTTGCTTTATGGTCTTTAGTCTTTTTTCTTCCTTGGAATAGATTAAACCCATAACCAGCTGAGGACAACAGACATTTCCTTTTCCGTGAAAGCAAACGGGAAAGCTCTGAGGAGAGCAGGGCTTTCTGGAAATAGCACCTATGGCAGAGAGAAAATATTTGCTTTGCAGCCGTGTGAGTGATAAACCCACAGAGTTCTGGGACTTGGAAATTGGGTCTCACTTCATCTTCACCAACATGGGAGGCAGAAGCTGGGAAGCAGATGTTCAGAAAACATTAGAATTATGGAAAAGACCGGCGAGGGTTTTGTACACCCTAGAGATGTTCCTTTAGGTTGTTCTGTTTTTCTCCTCTGAGAGAGAGGACACAGCATGGGACTATGTCTTTATCTTTTTCTTTAACGGCTCAACCTAACCCAGGCTCCCTGTCACACAAGTCGCAATAAGAAGACAATGCTGTTCTTATAGGGCATCCTTTTCTTCTAGAAGATCAAAGTGCCTTGTTTACACGAGTTTTTGAGATGGAATAGAAGAACCTCATTAGATCATGGTAGGAGGCTCTAAGGCAATGTGCAGTAAAAAAATGTTGACATTTATTAATGCTTACAAGTCTTTCCACACCTGCCCCTCTCCACACCACCACTACTCTCTGAGCCACCACTGTCATTGACCCCAGGACATTGGCAGCCGCCTCTAACTGCTGAGTAACCTACACCCACCGTGACCAGGCTCTAGTCGGTTCTCAGTTGGCCAACTGAGAGGCCTTGGAAAGCAAATCCAGGGATGTCCGTCTTCAGCATAAAACCCATTTCAATGACTTCTCACTACACTTAAGATCGAAATCTTTAACATGCTCATAAGACCCTGCAGAGGGGCCCTACCACTCCCACTGGCTTCATCTCAAACCATGTTCCCGACCTCTCCTCACTACACTGACCTTATTTCCACCCTTTTCAAGGTTGTACGCTCCTTCCTGCCAAAGGACCTTTGTCTGTTTTCTTTACTTTAGACTCTCTTCAATGTGCTTTCCAGCTTTGTTAGCTCCTACAGATCTAAAATTGCTCATCACTTCTTCAGGAAAGGTTCTTTTAATGTGAAGAACAGATACGTGTATTTGCTAATAAAATCACACTTGTGACACACATACACATCTCAAAATCACAGAGAGGCGCACACAGCGATTTCTACTTTATGAAAAGTTCTCTTCTGCCTGTGTCTTGTCCTATCCTATCCCAAACTCTCCTCCTCCCCACCTCCCTCACCTCTCAAAGTCAGAAAAGCCAGGGGAAACTTTACCTATTTTCATGTCCTTGCAGCTGAAGTGGTTGAGGAGGAGCTGGTTGGGCAACAGGACTGTTGGGGGTGGCCGGGCTTGGCTGGGCCAGTGGACTCTGCTGGGCCATCGGGCTCTGCTTCTCTGAGCTGGGCGCCGAGGCTGGGCTGTTGAGCTCTGCAAAGGGGAGCCGAAGTGGCAAATGCAATCAGGTTGGCATCTGATAAAGGGCTGCCTCAGAGACTCAAGGCTTTGGTTGTTTCAGTTTCCATTAGACTTTAAGACGACAGGTTAAACTTATCAATTATCCAATCAAGTTCCAATACCATTCCCAGAATTAGTGTTATGTCATTAGTTATAAGTGTTGCTGAGCAAGGTTAGAAACAGAGTCTCTTGTCATTTTGTCAGGAGAAAAGATTCTAATAAAAAAAAGCGATTAAAACAATGAAAAAATAATCCATAGGAGTGAGCTCTAGAACATACTCTATTTTCTAGAGCCCACTGACAGAAAACATTTAAGCCACTACTTTTTGGTTGTAATGACAAGTCCTACCAGTATTCCAAAGTTTGGATAAGGAACTTAATATCACAGAAATAAATGCTTTTCACAATCTTCTTTCTAGTTCCTTGTTAGTCTTATTGTTTAATAACCCCCTGAACTCCCTGGTTCTTCAGAAAGAAAAAAAGACCATCGGACAGAAGAACGTTCATGAAGTTGTTCTTTGTTAAAACAGCTTCTTGGATTTTCCTCTAATAGTCTCACATGTTCAACTGCAGTTATCTGTATATGATGTGATAGAAACAGGACAGACATATTTCAGCCTGGGGAAAATGGAAATGCGAGTCAGATTTTTAGTAAGCAATCTTGCTTAGAGTTAACTTACACTGACTGTTTTACATGTAATGGTGTCTGCAAATAACAGGTTAAAAACACCATGGTCATTTTCTTTTCTGTTCTTTTTATTTGGTTGGGTGATGAGAGGGACGTGATCTACTCCTTTATAAGCAACTCTCCCCCTTTCTTCTCTGACAGCCCAAATTTTAAAATTTCTTCTCCCCAGGAAGGGTTTCTCAACCCTGTCAGCACTGTTGACATTTGGGGCCAGATAATGCTTTGCTGTGGGGGCTGTCCTGTGCCCTAAAGGATGATTAGCAGCGTCCTCGCCCTCCACCTTCCAGACGCCGGTAGTATCCCATCCCTACAGTGACCATCAAACATGTCTTCGAGCCTTGCTGAACATTCCCCAGGGGGACAAAATCATCTCAGTTGAGAGCCACTGTTTGATACTGCAAGTCATGTGACTGCCTGAGGCCTCCGTGTCCAATAGCCCCAGAAGGGAATCGGGAGACTGAGTAAAACAGAGGGGATCAAGGGGAGCACACCCGTCACTCTCCATGTGGGATGCTGCGACCCACCTATCAGTGATCTCGAGGGACTGCGTTCTCCAATGTCATTAATGAGTCAGCAGCTACAAACCAGTAATGAACTTGCTGTGTCTGGAAAAGGTGACCTTATGGTGAACAGGCACTTAGATCCTATGGCCCTCAAAGCTGTGAGTTGTGATGCTCACTACTCTTCAAGCCTCAGGGGGGCGTCCTTATACAGAGAAATTCAAGACTAAGTGGGGAATTTAAAATTCTTATCAGACATACCATTTGTCTAAATGAGCTCTCTTTACACCACAAAACTTCCTCCAGCTTTTCAGAATCAATCTGACTTTGAAGAATCCTCCAGAGCTTAATTGTGAACACAAACATTTTTTTTTCTTTTTCAGGTTTGTAACTCTATCATCTCTGTTGAATGGGTTCTGGCTTCATATCACCATAAAAGCAGTACTCCCGGGACCACAGGGGCTGATTGAATAACCCAGTGTCTTGGGATTCACATTCGTTATCTATAACGTCACACAGCTTGATCTCTGAATGAAACTGGTACGGAGAAAACAGGATCTGGGGAGCAAGGGCGTGTGACTTTTTGCAAACGTGGCAATAAGAATTGACTTTGGACCCTCTGGCCCTCCATGGATGGCAGCTAGGCTCAGGCACTCACCCTCCTGAGGAATGATGCGGAGGGTGACACTGAGACCCGCGTCCTTGATGAGCTTCACGATGTCTGCATGAGGCATGTTGATGATGGACTGGCCGTTCACTGCCAAGATCCGGTCTCCCACTTTCAGTTTTGCACAACGATCTGCAGGACTCCCATCGATGATGCGTCCGATTTTATGGGGCACAGCTAGAACAATCCCCAACAAAATCAGGTATCAGGGGTGTTCCCAACACATGTTCTATCTTTGTGTCCCAGCCCCACAGGAAACAAGGCGATGTCAGAAATCTTCCTTCCATTGGTCCATTTGCCTTTGGAAATCATAATCACGCTTATTAAAGGCAGTCCTGTGCACACCCAAGACCAGCATTTCTAAATTCAGGTCTTGTGCAGCGAGGGACCGATTCCAAACACAGGGACCCAGGGTTCTCACACTTCCGAGTATCATAATCAGTTGAGAATTAAAAATACAGCCTGTTGGGCCATACCCCAGCCTTGTCCATCAGAATGTCCAGGCAGCAGGTGAGAATCATGAATTTTTAAGAAGATCCTCAAGACATTCCACTACATACAAAACCTTGAGAACCATAGGCATAAACTGTTGTGAGCTCATACCATAGAGACAATAATCCACAGTTTCAGAAAGATACAATAAATGCTAAGAATTTAATTTTTACCCCTTTCCATTTTATTAACAGAAGAAAACAGGGAAGGAAAGAAATCTATATTAACGTGGGATGTTGTGGATGGTGAAGCAGCTTTGCTCAATCTCCCATCAGTTACTGAGTTTCATTTTCAAGGTTGATGCAATTTTCAAATCTTACCTCTTCTTTCTGACTTAATTGATTAAGTAGTATTGAGATCTTGCTAATATCTCATATTTCATCAAATAATAATATAATATATTATATATATATAATATAATATATTATATATATTATATATATATAATATATATATATAATATAATAACATATTTCATCAAATCTAAGACATCATTGCAACATACTTTTGTTTTAGGGAAAGAGAAAGAGGGAGGGAGAGAGGGAGGGAGAAAAGAAGGAAAGAAGGAAGGCAGGAGGGAAGGAAGAAAGAAAAATGCCATTACGACATACTTTTGTTTTAGGGAAAGAGAGAAAGAGAGAATGAGAAAGAAAGAGAAAGAGAGAGGGAGAAAGAAAGAAAGAAAGAAAGAGAAAGAAAGAAGGAAAGAAGGAAGGGAGGGAGGAAGGAAAAGAAAGAAGGGAGGGCGGAAGGGAAAGAGGGAGGAAGGACTCGACTCTTCTGATTAAACAAGGACACTCCATGGACTGTAAGACGCTATATAATTTTTTAGATATTAAAATAAGAAAATATGCATTATATTGATCAAAGAGGGCATATGTCTCTTTAAAGCAACGAAAATTTATTTTCTTTTTATTTATTTATTTATTTATTTACTTACTTACTTATTTATATATGTAGGGACAGCCAGGTACATGAGGATAAAGATTTTTTAGCAGGCTGATTTCTATTCGCTGTAAATGTGTGAGTGCCTATGAGGATAACTATTTCTGGAGTCAGATATCAATGGCACACAGAGTCCTTTTAACCGCCCCCCTGCCCCAAGGAGGTTACAATCTAGAATCCCGTTCCTTTTCCTTTCTCCCTTCTAGACAGGGATCCCAAGCCAGGAAATCACCTGTCAGTGACTCTGTGTTATTGCTTTCCCCGTGGACGTCAGGTACCCATCTATCTGCAGAAAGCGGGAGAGACACTCACAATTTGTTATGCTCCAGGAATGTCTGTTCCCTGAACTCTCAATCTTACGTATGTGGTACGGCGAAAAGGCAGAACATCAGCTAATAACCACGGCAAGGAAGGACAATCAGTGAGTTAATGACCCAGGACCTTGATCATATTTCCACTGTGAAAGGTTATAGACAGCATATGAAAATATTGGCTGAGTCCGTGTTCCTGAAGTCAACGCATCATGTTGGAAGCTCAAACACGTTTTTATTTACCACAGACACTGATGGCTCTAATTAAGAACATCTTACTTAAAGCATACTAAAGATCATCTTAGGCTCTCAGGACAAGGCACTTCTCAAGCAGAAATGTAATAAGAACATATTCATTTACTTATTTTAAAAAATAAGGTATTGCGGGGTGTCTGGGTGGCTCAGTCACTAAGCATTTGCCTTCGGCTCAGGTCATGATTGAGGGTCCTTGGTTCGAGCCCTGGATCAGGCTCCCTGCTCAATGGGAGGTCTGCCTCTCCCTCTCCCACTCCCCTCTGCTTGTGTTCCCTTTCTCTCGCTGTCCCTCTCCCTGTCAAATAAAGAAATAAAATCTTAAAAAAAATAAAATAAGTTATTGCAAATTGCTTGGTCTTCTGCCACAACGAGAGTGAACAATTCGTTCCCGTTTTTGTCCCCTTCCAGTTCGGTACTCCCCTGAACCATCAATACATGTCTCCCTGGTTTCCAACGTATCTATTGCTCTCTCTCATGTGATCCTTGGAAAGTTACCTGACCTCCCTGATTTGTTTTTCAACAGGAAAATTGGGATAATAATACCACTGACTTCACAGGACGGTTCTGAGACTCAAATGAATTGTCCCACGTAAAGTGACTAGGACAGCACCTGGTGTAAGAACTGATCTGCAAGTTTTCACTTTTCCTTCATTCTTTTTATTACTATTTTTTTAATGATTCTGATATCACTATTGATATGTGCATGTGCTTGTGTGTAGGTAGAAGCTTGAATTCTTCCATGTGGGGTAAACCCATCCTATCACTAAAACTGAAGAAATGCTTCACTTATGACATGACAGTATCTCCTAAGGATCATCACAGGGAAACAGCTTCATCTGGGAAGGAGAGGTGTGTTTGGGGGATTATCTACAGATGCTAGATGAGGGCAAGCGTCTTGTTTTTCTCTGGTTTTCCAAAAAAGATTGCGGATCTCTGTAGGAAAACACCAGCTTATAAGAGTTTATTATCCAAAGGGAAATCAGTGTAATAAAGACGTCCTCATTATCTGCTTCGAGCCTTACACACACACACACGCACACAATTATGACTACATTAAAATATATACCATTTTATCCTTAACAAATCATGAGATAGCTGATGGCATGACTCCCACATGTTTAGAGTAGAAGAAACTGAGGTACAGTCATCAGCAATTGGCCGAAGGTCACAGAGTCCAACCACAATTTAGAATCCCAGTCTGTCAGATTCCACAGGCTTTGCTCTCCACACCGTGTCTCCAGACTTCGTGTGGTCTCTTCCTTCCATGCAAACACTTGCTGCATGAGAACCCGGTACTTGTTTGGGGAGTGAAGCCTGCCTCAAAGCAGGGAATCACCAACACTTCACCAGTGGCCCTCATTCAGGGGAGAATGGGAGGTGGAACTTTTGCCTGAAGCTGGTTCTTTGTGGCTGCTGTCTTTTGATGGGCAGGGCATGAGTAGAAAGGGAGAGGAGGGGAGAGGAAGGAAGCAAGGGGGAGGAGAGGAAGGGAGGGGAAACTGGACAGCTCCTCAGATCCCTTTTACTTGGGACGTCACATCATGGTGTCATTCCTTGATTTGAAGTCATTTCTTTAGGCATTAGAAATACATTTGAAGTGAAATTTAAAAATACACTTTAAAACACATACAGCTGGTATTTGGATGATTTGCTATTTTGAATTATTCATGCCTCTAACTTCCTTCATTACTGTGGATCATTTAGAATCTACTGGGCATAAAACCCCAAATGTTTCAAAACATAGACTTCACACACACACACACACACGTGTGCGCACGTGTGTGCGCACGCACACACACATATTATGAGCTCAATAGCAATAAAAACAAAAACAATAAATTATTTGTTAATTTCTGGGCACTGTGCTAAGCACTTATTTTAAATCTTACAGCAACAGTATGAAGTAGCTATAAAAGTAAAATGATCATGCTTATTTTTTTGTCAAGAAAACAAAGAAGTGTCAAAGCCAGATTTCAAATCTATGACTGTGGCTTCAAACTTTCAGGTTACTCCCTCCTTTTTTGGATCTATGCCAGGTTGGAAGCACTTTGAATTATGAGGACTGAGGGAATGGCTGGTAAGATTTAGCTTAGGAAAGCGTGCTGCTTGAGATTTTGAGATGAAAGTTTCATTGTTATCCAGATTTATTTGCTTATGATGATAACTCTTAGTTTCAAGGCCATTTTCACTTTACTATGGAGGGTAGAATAAAAACTAAACTAAAATAATAAAAACTAAAATGAAATAATGAAAAATGAAATCAGTCCTACAGTAGCCACTTAGAATGACTGAGTGGCTTACATAAAATTTGACTGAGTACACAATTTAAAAAGGTCTGCCCATAATTGCAAGTATCTGACATAGTTTTGTTAAAATTGTTTTCTATTGGCATTTACTTTTATAAAAACAGTGCTTGAAACTCTTGGCAGCTGAAGACAGCTTCACTTTTCCCTTACCAGCATTTTCCCTACACGTGTAAGTACACTGAACGTTGATGTACAACAAATCATTGACAAGGGGTGTGCTCACAGAGGATTCTCTCTGAAAACAAGATGCAGTTCCATTTGCTCAGTTATAAGGTCTTCAGAACTTATGACCCAAGTGCTTTCTGTGCATTGCTAATGGAATTACAGAGCATGGAAGAGGCCCTGACCTTGGTTTCTATTATTGGGATGAATGATACTCGTTAATTCTCTGGGAATTGATGACTAAGGTAACTGGCGGAACACAGTCCATTTAGACAGCATGCCTTCCAGACATCATCTGTCAGGCGGCAACATAAATCAAGCCTTTGGACCAGTCTTCTTGACAGTGTGCTAAGGATACACAGATATTTGGGAGAAGTTGCAATATGTCATGTGGCTTTGAACATACTGACATTTGGGAAGAAGACAATGTACCATGACTTAGAAATTTCCCCTTTAACTGCAAATCACATTAAGTATGGAAAAAGAAACTCATCTTTTTTTTTTTCTTTATTTCTTTGTGGATAAAACATTATGGTACATGTATATTTTATATTATAAAATTTTATATTTTTGATTTTATATTTTCCTGTAGATGAATTGTTTAGCACTATTCAACCACAGCACTGTTGTTTTATGGGGGCTGTTCAGAGACAGTCACTGACAGACTGTCAGAGACAGACTGGATGCTAAGTTTGTTCTAAAGGTCTGGAGTCTCTGGGTCTTTGGTCACAGTACTAGAGGATACAGTGGTCCTCCCTTTTTGTAGCTGGCTTCTCTTCTGGGACTTTTGTATGGTTTATCCAGGCTCCTTCCACTATTGGCTAACCAGTGAATTCTTCTTGAGTTTTACCTTGGCTTCACTCCCATAAAGAAGACGAGATGCCTGGATGACTTTTCTTGCTTTCAGATTTTTCCTGAAATTTTTGGTGATGGTTTCTTCTTGAAATTCTCAGCTGCATCAACCTCCACACCTTATATGAACGACCTCCACACCTCCCCCCTCTCTATGTTTCTTTGTTGTTTTTTTATGTATTATATTTCAGAGAAAGAAAACCTGTGACTTATGTTCATATTTAATTACCTCCTTGTTCATCGATCCACAAAGTGGAATTGTAGATGGAGGTGGAGGAAAGCACTAGATACAGAAAGTAGATTCTGCATCAATCATGTCAAACTTACAAGCAAGAAGTTTCTGAAATGAGGGTGACGAAAGTAAACACTTCAAAGGCAATCAATAGCATAAACTCTTATTAGCTCACAATTCCATTAATTTGTGAAGGTGTATAACCTTCACATGCCATTAGCTTAAGGAGGCAGGGAAGGTTAGTCTGGGTTTAAAGTCTGTGACCTGATAGGAAAAGAAGTGTGTGTGTGTGTGTGTGTGTGTGTGTGTGTGTGTGTTCAATTGGAAGATTCCAGTTGCTTTTCTTAAAATAATTGGTGATGATGACTTACTGTCTAGTTTCAGAACTGTGGGTTGGGACAAGAGGATCAGTTACTCCATTAACTACACATTTCTGTAGAGCCTCATCTTATTAACAGGCCCAAGCCTTGGTGTAGTGTGGAAGACAGAAACAAAACAACACATGGTATCTGGTCTCAAAAGCTCACGGCCTAGTTGGGGAGATTCATATAAAAATACAACAAAAGTAGCAATTCCATGGTAAAGGTAATAGGTGACAAGAGTAGAGAAGAGATGTGAATTATTGAGTCCACGTGTGGACTCAGAGTGGTAAGGAAAAAGGAGGGTCATTCTAGGGAAGAGGATGCATGGTGTCCAAAGACTAAATGGCAGCTCCCTTAGTGAAAAACTCATGGTGGCACACAGGGACCTATCATATCCATGGAGAAAGAAGAGAGGAAAGATGCTTTGAACATGGGGTCCCTCCTGCCTTCACAATTGTTTCCCTCCCTGTGATCCCTGATATGATGCCTTTAGCCAGCTCCTCTAGATGGACCCTGAAGATACAAGAACAGAAGAGTAATCCCCATAGGGCAAGCGTTCCTGTCACTTTAACCCAAGGTACAGAATCCTGTTCTCCTGCCTTCAGAAACCTGAGCTGAGTATTAATTCTTTATTTTCCATGTCTCCTTCTTAGAAGTCTTGAATAAGTGTGTTCTCTTGTGACACATCCATTCAGTTAGATGTTGTCCCTTCCTGGAATGTGACAGAGTGTCCTTCAAAAGAGTGTTTCTTAGTTATCAAGGGGTGAAGATGTGGCAAAAACATGTGTTTGATATTTTTTAAAAATTGGCAGTAAAATTGAGAAAAAGCTGACTTGTTTTCCCCTTAAAAGTCTGTGAAATTTGATTTCCAAAAATGAAAACGTCTTCCCTGACATTCATAGCCAACTGAGTTGCAAGACCCAAAAATCGAGCAGCTGGTGTTTTAAGTACTGCATATTCCAAAAGTGCACTCCCCCACCCCTCCCAGAACCATTAGTCATTCTCTTGTGGTTGAACAGTTTAGTTACCCTGTAGTTGGTAATAAGCAGATGGTCAGATGGGAGAATGGAAGGGAAGCCCATCCCTGGCAATTTGGAAGCCCAGCCAAACTCAGGTTTCCGAGGGCAGAAAGCACCATGTAGAAAGTATTAACTACATGGCTGGAAAGCAAGAAACACTTTTTGGCTGTATCTTACCCCTCTATGCTTTTGTTTTGCACCGATTTAAAAAAAAATCCCTTAGCTAAGTATCGAGAGTAGATTGGTAATCTAAAGAAAATTGCATTGCTTTAGGAATTGTAATTAGCTGTAACCTGATGGTTCATATTGCACTGGGCTCTGAAAATTACGTGGTTGATCGTATATAGACACAACCATAATTTATTCCCTCCTTATATCGCTCTGTTGTTGTAGTGTCTTCAGTGGAAGATGTAAATGAAAACATGTTATAGTTACCAAGGAAAATTATCACAAAGGTGGGTGGTAGGGAAGGAGAAAAATAACCCATTTTTCTTGTGGCTTCATTTTTTATCCCCATGCACATCACTAGTAGAGGTAGTCCAGATAATTTTTAAGTATATTGAAGATCCTTAATTTTGCACATATTGACTCAAGAATGCTAAATAGGACCTTAATTCTGTTGTGGACATTATGTAATTAATCACTCATTATTGAGTCATCTACAAAGCGAATGTTCTTCTTTATCTGTCTTTAAACAG
This sequence comes from Taxidea taxus jeffersonii, assembly GCA_003697995.1. Classification (NCBI taxonomy): domain Eukaryota; kingdom Metazoa; phylum Chordata; class Mammalia; order Carnivora; family Mustelidae; genus Taxidea; species Taxidea taxus. The sequence goes on along the minus strand of RCUC01160766.1, from coordinate 32,328 downwards.
ACTTTAATATATACCACCCTATTTCAAGGAATTTATGTGTTTTTTGATAAATGTCCTTCATAATCTGACAGCGTCTAGACATTAGAATGGCAGGAACCAAAGAAACTTCAAAATAGTCGTGATTCTCAAGTCTGCCACTGGCCAGAGAGAATGAGGAGCTGAACAGACAGAATGGAAAAACAGTTCCGCTTCTAGACACTTAAGCCTTTATCTTTTGTGGAGTTCTTCTCATTTCATGGCATAGCCTACAGACTCAATTTTTACTTTGCTAATTTCTAGGTAGCTGGGACATTCTCTTTGACCTGTTTCGGCCTGAAAGTTACTATCAAAAATTTGATCCAAGTCAGATATCAACGCTATTAGCATTTTTTTTGCAACCCCCCCAAAAAAACCAGATAAAGAAATACATTTCCGTTACTTAGTAAATATCAGGAACCCAGGATTCTCTAGTCAAGGAGTAGATGGAGAAAGTTCTATATTGTTCACCTTGAGTGATTTTCAAGAGTAAAACTGTATAGCTTTTAGCAAGTTTTGCTTAGAAATAACTAAACGGCAACCGGATTTGGTAATAATAGAAAAAAGTTGAGAGAGTCACTAATATTAAAATATGATAAAAGGTCTCTTCCCTGCCAAGCAGAAAGAAACAAGTTGTTTTACTCCTTTATGAAAACAGTCACATGTTGGCTGTTTTCTCAGAACTACCACATGGTGGTAATACACCCCCATCCCAAACAAGCAAATCCACCTTTCAAAGGGTTAGGTGCTAGCTTTATGACAAACTGAGTTCCAGAATAAGGAGGTTCCTTTTTATTTACAATTTAATTGCGGGAGCTTTATCCAATCATTACCAGAAAATACTGGATTAGTCTATAAAACGAGAAAATCATATAAAAATTTCAAAACTCACATCATGATGTAAAAGGGACAAAGTAAACAGTAAATAACTGTTTCCTAGTGGTTGGAAACCTCTTCTAATTAAAACAACTTAATTCAAGTAATTCATGTGCAAATTAAAAGGCAACCAAAATAAAATGTTTATAAGTGAAACACCTTAGTCTCCTGCCCAAATCCTTTAATGTCATTTCCAGTGACCCAAAGGCAAACATTTAAAGTCTGTCAACTGTTTCTTCTTCACATTTCTAAACTATAATCTCATATGGCTACTTCTTAATTTGTCAACTAGAGCCAAATCTATTGACTTCCTATTGTGATAGAGGCTTTGGCATTCTCACCCTGCAACCCACCTCCTCTCCTCATCCCAATATAGTTTTATCACTAGTTGTAGTTAAATCAGTTCTGTTTGTAGTCTTACCATGTAACTATTGCTCACTGTAGTGTTTTGTGATTCCATTTCTTTTCTTACACAATTTTCCTCCCTCCCACCCTGATTCATGTTTCTGATTGTGTTCTTTTCCTCTCCATGCCTACAATATGCTGTCTGTTTCCTAATTGTTTCCCCCAAAGCTGCTCAAGTCATGATGAGTTGAGGACCTGGATGAGTTTCCCCCAAAGCTGCTCAAGTCATGATGAGTTGAGGTCGGGGAGCGACCTCCCTCCCTTGGGTAGGTAGGTTTCTCTCAAGTTCTGCTGCTCAGTGATATTCAGAGGATTCCTGTTACACTCCAATGTGGGATATATGCTTCTGTAACCCCTGGGAACCCTGTTTGGATTCACTCTCTCATTTTGCTTGAGCACATCCTACAGTATCTTCCTAAGAAAACAAGAAAACGTGCAGGGGAGAAAATAATTTGTCAGTATTTAATGTTTGAAAATGTCTTCACTTTTACTTTCTCTTTTGATTGAATTCTAACTAAAATTCTAGATTATATGAAATTACAGATTTGAAAAAATCAATTTTCCTCAGAATTACAGGCAATACTCCATTGTTTTCTGGTATCCAGCATTGCTACTAAGAAGTCTGAATCCATTAGGATTTTTGTTTCCTGTATGTGATCTATTTATTTCCCCCTTTCCTTTTGGAAATGTTAAAGATTGTCTCTGTACTGTATTTTTTGGGTTCTAAAGTTTCACAGTGATGCATCGTGCTGTGGTCCTTTTCAGTCCGGAGACTTCTTTCTTTTAGTTTTGGTTTTGGGGACTTTCATTATAGTACTTTTTTTTTTTTTAAAGATTTTATCTATCTATCTACCTACCTATCTATCTATCTATCTATCAATCAGAGAGAATGAGAGATGAGAATGAGAATGGCAGGCAGAGGGAGAATCAGTCTCCCTGCTAAGCAAAGGAGCCTGATGTGGGACTCATCCCAGGACCCAGGGATCATGACATGAGCTGAAGGCAGATGCTTAACCACTGAGCCACCCAGGCAGCCTCATTATAGTGTTTCTTTGATAACTTTCATTCTGTTTCCTTGGTCTCTCTTTCTGAAACTCGTATTGGCTAGATATTGGTTTCCTGGGTTGATCTGTCAATTATCACTTCTCTCATACTTTATCTTTCTTTTTGTCCTACTCTTGTGTGATTTCCTTTACTCTTCCTTTCAATCCTTCTACTGAATTTTTCATTTCAGCTATGATATTTTCAATTTTTAAGAATTCTTTCTTGAATCATAGTATTCTTTTTTATAGTATTCCAATTTTATTACAAAATAAAAAATCATAAGGTTGTAATATCTTCTCATATCTATGTATATGAGCGAGACGGTTTTGAAGCTTTCTTTTGTGCCCTTGATTATCTCCACTTCCAGTATTCTTTCATCACTGTTTCTTTGCTTGGTTGTTCTCTACTTTAAAAATGGTCATTTCACATTTGGTGGTCATGGTTGTTGTGTTCCACTCTGTCCCGAGCTTTTTAAGTTCTGAGCTGCTGAATTTCTAAAGAAATGAGAAGATCTGTGTGATCCATTTCTCTTTTTGGTTTCCTCTGTCCTGCAGAATGAGTTGCCACATTTTGTCTTAATTTTTTTAAGGATTTTATTTATTTATTTGGCAGAGAGAGATCACAAGTAGGCAGAGAGGCAGGCAGAGAGAGAGGGGGAAGCAGGTTCCTCGCTGAGCAGAGAGCCCAATGCTAGACTCGATCCCAGGACCCTGAGACCATGACTTGAGCCGAAGGTCCACCCACATGCCCCCACATTTTTTGTCTTTAAAATATCTTCCTCACTCATGCTCATTGCTTTTTTCTTCATTCACTCCCATTTATTTGGTGTCTGAGCAATGGGAGGGGATAAGCATGTTCTCATTTACCACCACTAATTAGAAACTGGAAATATCTTTTGTAAATTTAAATCAGTGGTTGCAATCAGAATTTTAGTATACCAGTTAGAGATTTGGAATCTATTTGGAAAATAAAAAAAAATCAATAATTTATGTACCAGTTAGAGATTTGGAATCTCTTTGGAAAATAAAAAATATCAATAATTTATGTACCCAAACTTTAAAAGTCTTATTGCCTTCAGTAGTCCCGACAGATAAAAATATTTAAAAAACCCCAACCATTTCTTTTTAAAAGTTGAGAAAATGTCATAAAATTACATTTCATCAATCCCAGGTATTGGGTTACAAATGTTCAATAAAACCACACTTTTTTTCCCCTCTGTATCTTTTGACTGCCTTTTGAGACTTCACACCCATCAATGTACTTGGCTTTCAGTGATTTCTCAGCAGGCCCCGTAGAAATGGTTGATAGTTACAAGCAGGTGTTGCTGACAAGTCATGTTTCTCATTTTTACAGATGCAGTGTATTCTATCTCTGCCATCTCTTTTTTCCTTTTATAGCTTCTGAAATTGTGTTTTGTAAAAAGTCACTTGGCTATCTTCACACAGTTTCCCTGTTACAATAGGTAAATGTCAAAAGCAATCAGGTATAGTATCAGCTTTTCATTGTATTCCCCTAAGCCCTCTGGTAGATAATAACTTCTTGCAATATTTTCTTAATGTAAACGGAAACAGATACTAACCCAGGCAAATGATCTCTCCTGAGCCAGCTGTCCTTTTCAATATGTTATCCAGAAGATTACATGAATATTTATGGGGTCTTCAGTTTCCCACACAAGCCAAAGTTCCACGAAATGAGGTACATCGTGTTTTAACTTGAAATAATGCGATTTTGCAGGACTGCATAAAACTAAATATGAAAAGGCCCTTAAGCCTTGTGGTCAGGAATGAGGAGATCTTGATCACATATAAACTTTGAAAACAACTGTGTGACCTGTGAGTGGCCAAGTAAATCACACCAGAATTTCCTTATTTGAAAAGGAGGCTATCTCTCACAGTTTTTCTTTCATAGCCTTCTCTTTCTTCTCACAATACTGCATATTTTAACTTCATTTAGATTTCTGCTTATATGCCTTTCTCTCGCCCCTTGCATTTAAAGCTTAGTGACTCTATGTGTTTTCAGTTTTACAAAGCAGACATATGTCTCCATAATTAATTTCACCTGAGATCATCATCATAAAATGAGTTTTATTACCCTAACATGAGAAATGAAAAATGGAAGGCGAAAGAGCCTGAAAATGTATTTTGTTGTCCACAGTGAAATACCAATTACACGCTAGAGGGAAGAGACCGGGAATGACAAAGCGCATCACCGAAGATGGAAGGAAGGCCCAAAATACATGAGAAAAGCCCTGCGACATCATTGGTCCTTAGGGAAGAAATGCAAATGCAAACCAAAATGAGACATCGCTACACACCTACTGGAATGGCTAAAATTCAAACCTCAACGATGACGAGAAAGCCTGGAAAGAAGTCCTCACGCGGGATGTAGACCATCTGGAACTCTCATACAGGGGAATACAAAATGGTATCCCATTTTGGAAACCAAATGAACCAGCAACCCTGCTCTGACGTACTCACTCAAGTGAAAACTCTTTTCATGCTAAAACCTAAATGAAAAGTTTCCTAGCTGTTTTATTCACAATTACCCAAACAGTAAACAGTGTGAACAGCCTTCAACAAGGGAATGGATGAAGAGACCATGGTGCATCCACAGAGCGGAAGACTCTCACCAGTGTGAACCCATGAAGCAAAATGGATGAATATAAAGCAGAAGAAGCCAGACTACAAAGGCCATGTACTGCATGATTCCATTTCTATGGGAATAGGCAAAACTAGAACAGAAAACAAATCTGTTGTGATTGGGGGCTAGGAGTGGATGGAGGGGCTGACTTCACTGTGGCAGTAGTTATAGAACTAAATGCATTTGTCAAGACTTACAACTTATAGCCTAAAAGGGATGCAGCTTACGATATATGATTAAACCTTAAAAGTGGGAGAAAGAGTGAAAAAGCAGGGAGAGATCAAGAGAAGGTTTGGGATGGAAATGAATAGAAGTAAGTAAAAAAGAAGCGTGTCAAGTAAGTAGAGGCAGGAGGTAGGGAGGGGAGTGTGGGGTGTCTAGGAAGACTTCAGAGGGGAAACCCTGCCTTGTCTGTGTTTTAATAATGAATTGGACTTCTCCAGGGGGGTGAGAATGGAGAGGGCACCTAAGTCATAGGCCTTGTGACTTGGCTAAGGCACTGATATGTGCATTACCAGAGTCTGTACTGTGGGTGTGAGAGTGCAATGAGCACACACAGGGAGACGGGATCAAGGTAGGAGGAGAAAGAGATTGCAAGGCTTATTGGTTGTGCCAGGGACTGGGAAATGATTTTCACAGCCACATGAGGAGCCACTAATGGATCAGGAAAGGTAAGTGAAATGATCAGACTAGTTGTTGTAGACAGAGCGCCATGGTAACGTGTGAAGGGTTGCTAGGAGGGTGGTGAGAAGGCTGGAGTCAGGGAGGGCACCTAGAGGCTACTACCGTGCTCCAGTGCAGGGTTGCAATGTTTGATTTGCTGTCCAACATGTGGCCACTATTTAAATTAATGGAAATGAAAAGCAATTAAAAATTTTATTCCTTGGGGTGCCTGGGGGGCTCAGTGGGTTAAAGCCTCTGCCTTCAGCTCAGGTCATGATCTCAGGGTCCTGGAATTGAGCCCCACATCTAGCTCTCTGCTCAGCAGGAAGCCTGCTTCCTCCTCTCTCTCTGCCTGCCTCTCTGCCTACTTGTGATCTCTGTCAAGTAAATAAATTAAAAATCTTAAAAAAAATTTTTTTTTATTCCTCAGCCACAGTAACCTTATTTCAAGTGCCCCAGAGCCACATGTGGCTAGTGGCTGCAGTACTGGATAGGGCAGCACAGAACGCCGCCATCATTGAGGGAAGTTCTACTGCACTGTGCTGATCTAGAACCTCTACTAAGGCTAATGCAATGGCATCCAAGATGGCCTGACATATCTAAGTTTTATCTGGAAAGCATTTTTGGGTAAGAGCTTGCCTTAGTCTCGCAGCAGTGGATATGCAGTCATGTATAAATCTGGCTAAGATCAGCTCAGGTACCTGGAGGCCTGCTTAAAATCTTGTGATCTTATACTGATTGGAATTGCAAGCTCCACCTGTCAGTCTTCTGTTGGCCCCTTAGCGCCAGGGAAGGTCAATATCAGTGGCTAACAAGATGCTATAGACTAGATATTTGTGTTCTCCCCAAATTTATAGGTTGAAACCTAATCCCCGAAGAGATGCTCTTTGGAGGTGGGACCTTGGGAGGTGATCAGTAGAGGGAGAGTCCTCCTGAACAGTATAAAGTCCCTTATGAAAGGGATCCTGGAGAGTTCCCTGGCCCTCCTTCTGCCATGTGAGGTCACTGCGAGAAGATGCTTGATTATGAACCAGGAAGCTTGTCTTCACCAGATACCAGATCTGCGGCACCTTGATATTGAACTTCCAGTCTCCAGAACCATGAGAAATAAATTTCTGTTGTTCTGTTGTCTAGGCCACCAGACCGTGGTATTCTGTTATAAAACACTTGGCAACCAGGTTTTATTGTATTTTAATTTCATCAAGTACCTACAGGAATATGTGCTGTTTTTCATCTTGCTGTTCATCTAGCAATTCTATAACACATGCTGAAGATTTCTAAGTTGGACTATTCTTCTACCTCATGTTATCTCAATTGCTCTGTGTCAGAGAACCATAGGGCCTATCTTTTAAATGATGTGCTCTTCCTTGTTTCCTAAAAGACCTCATGACAAACCCATACATATACATCTTTATGATGAACAGTCTCTGAACATAAGGTTTTGGTTCTACCCTCGAAAGCAGATGGGTTTCTTTGGTTGCTCAACATCTGGGCATATTTATGGAGCAAACCCTACAGAAATAGGATCTGGGAGAGATCACCCTGGAAAATGAAAATGCCAGTAGCAGACCCCACTGTTTAGTTAATTTTCTTTTTAGCACTATACTCCTTAGGAATGCCTAGTGATCATCACCCAGAAGAGACTGACTAAGCTCTAGAAGTGTTTCTAAGAAAACATCTGGGAACAAACCCAGTTTACAGAGCAAAATCATTGGTGGTCAAAATGAATAAATAAAAAGAACTTCCACCAGGATTTGGTGCAACAGAAAGTAGTTTGGAGATAGGTACTCCCTAAGTCCTTGGTGAAATCTGGGGCTCAAAAAGAAATACTATTCATCCCATTCTGAGTGGGAAAAATATCCTTTTACAACACTCTTTCAGCATAGCTGAAAAATGGTGATAAATAACAGTCCTGTGTTCACTTAACAACATGCTTTTAAATTGATTGCATATGTGGAAATAGCTTTTCTTAAGGGGTTGGCTTTTTTTGGGAAAAAAAGAAGAAAAATAAGATTACAGAGAATTTAATTTAATGGGGCCCTGAATAGGTTATCAAGAGAGTGTGCTTCTGCAAAAGTGACCTGTGGGCTTAGAATTAATTTGAACCCCGTGGGGAGTGATGGACATTTTGCACTGGTGGAGGGTGATCTGGTACCTGAAGTCTGGGCTCTCTTCGTCATTACCATCTCCCTGTACTAGTTAGTGAATAACGAGGAGCTGCAGGATGTAAGCCCTGAAGAAATAGCTCCTGATCACCCATTTGCCCCACTTTTAAGACAACCAAGTAGCTGAAGGTAAGAAGACATTCACCCATCCACCTTCTGCTGCTGCCTAGAGAGTCTCTGCCCACAATAATAAAATCTCTCCTGAAAAATTATTCCCTGGTGGGGAAAACTTACAATTTATAAGCTCTAGTCAAATGATAAGAAAAATGGTCTAGAATTAAAAAAAAATGCTCTGTGAGCACTTACAGATTTTTTGATAGGTTACACTACTCTTCTCTTTGAAAATAGATAAGAACGATGGTGTTTCTCTGTGGACTTACTTTTACAATTAAATGATCTTTAAGTCTGTTAGCGCTAAGAGAGTCAATCTTTATGATCATCTTTCCATTTTAGTTAATAGATGGTTCCGTGTTCAGATATCAGAGTACTCAGAATTTGACGTAAAATCTTTTTGTGTTTGCTCATCTGCTTCCTTGTAGGACCTCAGCAGCCAGATCTTAGCTTGGGATCAAAACTAGTCATGCTCCAGATTGAGAGAATGGAATTCAATCAATAGGTCCTATTCATCCTGTTTTGAGCTGGGTCTGATCCTTTAAAGAAGCAATGTGATTGAGAAGTTGTTCAGTTGGAACTGGAATGGGTTGCTTTGTTAATGAGGATTGCAAAACGAGTAACTAATTTGAAGGAATACTTTTTTCCAAGGAGCTTGGGATGCCATCCAAACCCTCTTGTTTAAGGACAATATAATTATCGCCGAGGTGGTGTTCACAGAGATGGATGGCGATTCCAGGAGCAGCCAGGGCCACGATGAGGTAAATCAGACAGCATGCTGAGGCCACAGACTGGACCTTTAGAGGACAAAGGCTTTGCAGCCCAGAGGCTTGAGACTAGAGGGGCAGCCCAGAGACAGAAAGATGGCTCCCACGAGCCTGATTTCTTAGAGGGCTCTCGAATCTAAGACTTCACCAGGCTCTGAGCTAGCTGTTCAATCATTCACTCAGGCTGAGAATAATTGAGGAGAAATCTGTATTCTGGGACATTGTTCCAGTTCTGCTTTCTTGGAGTGTAATTTCTCATGCTGGGCAAGGACCAGCATACACGCAATTCCTCCCCCTAAGGGATCCTTTGCTGCTCTGCCCATTCTCAGAAATATGTCTTACTACCTTGGAGGGACAGGACAGCTAGAGTTAGGCGCAGGGAAAGTGAGAGCAGAGCACATTCACACTTTTACTTTCATGAGGACAGTGCTGGACCATTACAAGAGGATCCAATCCAACCCCTCCTACATAAATTACGGGACAAATCTGTGAACTTCATGCTACCAGGAACTGTAAGAGAATCAAAGAAATGTTACCATTTCCTGCCCTTAAGGAGCTTAAAATCTGTTTAGGGGAAGCAAACCACAAACACATGCAAAGTAAAAATGACAATAATAGAGAGTAACCACAGCATAATAACAGAAGGGAAGTCAAGAAGCAGTCAACAATTTAAGAGTTTACAGACAAGAATTCCATATAAGAATTAGGGAAAACACTTCAGGGAGAAGGGTAAGGGGTCAGGCAGAGTCTTAGTAAGAGATTAAGAGTTTTTCGAGCTGCTTACTATCCGGGCAGTAGTCTGTCTCATAGGGTTATGGCGAAAATTAAACACGATGTAAGAGTCTCAGCATGGTGCCTGGGAGAGAACTTGGTAAAACGTATTATTGGAGAGGAGGAGGCATTCCAAGTGGCAGCTGGCAAAACATGGGCCCTGGGACAGGAAAGCCAAAGTTGTCTTTCAGGGGTAAAGAAACCAACCCAGCTTTAATGGACTGGAATTTGCAAAAAGCCTTTGGTAAAAAGTGGCTGTTCCACGTTACCTAGGGTCTTGGATGTAAGAGCAGTGTGTTTGCACTTTACTCTGTAGATATTTCTTTTTAAAAACATTTTACTTATTTATTTATTTGAGAGTGCGGGGGAGAGGGAGAGTGTGCGTGCGAGAGCGTGTGCACACGTCGGGGGAGGGGCAGAAGGACGGGGAAACAGACTACCCACTGGACAGGGAGCCTACAGTCATGACCTGAGCTGAAGTCAGATGCTTAATGGACTGAACGGCCAAGGCGCCCTTCCTCTGTAGATATTCCTATCATGAGTGTGATGACCAAGGACTCATTATAGGAAGATTGGACCGTCCATACCAAGTGGCATAATTGTTGATACCCTTCACATCATTAGCAAGTGCATCCCACTCCTACCCTAGCCCCCTGCTACCTCCTGCAGTGGGAAGTAAATCTCATTAGTAAGTATGATGAGACTGAGTTTATTTAAAACATATGTATATCAGTACAGACTATGAACACAATCTTAACTTTTTTGTGTATGTGGATTTTTTGTAAGATTATGAAGACATTTGTTTATCTGATAGCCTGTGAGTTGTAATTAGAAGGCAGATACTTGAAGGAAAATTGGTATTTTATTTTTTAAAAATTTTTAAAAGATTTTATTTATTCATTCGACAGAGAGAGATCACAAGTAGGCAGAGAGGCAAGCAGAGAGAGAGAGAGAGGAGGAAGCAGGCTCTCTGCCAAGCAGAGAGCCCGATGTGGGACTCGATCCCATGACCCTGAGATCATGACCTGAGCTGAAGGCAGAGGCTTAACCCACTGAGCCACCCAGGCGCCCGAAAATTGGTATTTTATATGGTGTCCTGCACCTGCCTTGTACTTCTGTTACAGAAGCACTCAGTAACGGTGTGGGTGATAGATACCATTATGCCTCCTGAGTGAGCTGCTTTCAGCAGAAAACTCCGAGTGAAAGAACTATGTGGTTGAAGGAATCCAAAGCAGAGGTTCATTTAAAGATTAAGGGAATATAGCGTTACATGTTTCAAAACTGGTTAAGAACTCTGAAAGGAAACTTGCTTTTGCAAACCAACGAGAGATGAAGGAATGAGACTCATTTTCTAATTCCCATGTCCAACGGCCTGGATATGACTTAAGGACCTTTCCAGCAGTGACTTTTGGGGCTGGGAACATTGATTGGTCAAAGTTTACAATGATTTAGAGAAGATCAAGGTCCCAGCATCGGCACCAGGGGCACCCAGTACCTGTGCTTTTCAGGCAACCAATGAACAAGCCTCGGCATGGAGGTCCGAAGAAAATCCCTTGTTACAACCTAAACCAATAAAATATAAGATGAGGCGCTTACTGGTTACTGATACTTAAGAGACTTTATTTAGGGAAGGACTTTGTAACCATAAGGCAATAAAAGGAGGGCGTCAGGACGCAGGTTTACTAAGACAGCGAACGCTGGTGGGGTGTGGGGTAGGACCCCCTGGGGGGGCCTTCCTTTTGTCTCCAGCAGTCTCATTCCTTCTATTTTAGTGTGTTACACCAACATTCTCAGTTCACAAGTGTGCTGAGTGAAGAGGGGAGGGAAACCCTGCCTTAAATCACCTTAAAAGGGGAGCTGGTTTTGTGTCTTTATAGTGCTTGCTTCAGTTCGCTTCTTAACAGAGGGGCCGCCTTCAAAACATTATCAGAAATGAATGCTACACAGGCTTAAAATGATGGCTTGAGCCAATGAAAAATATGATCCAGGCCTCAGAGGTACCCCAGGCTTTGCACACACAGACAAAATGAACCTAATACTCATTCCCATGCTGATTCATGGCATCATATAATTTAGAGCTGGAAGCGGCTGCGAAGACCACCCTTCCTTATTCTTTAGATGAAGGAGCACACGGGATGACCCCTGATGTGTTTGAGGGACACAGCTGGTGGTTGATGGATAAACTGGAGAGAAACCCCAGCCTCTTGTCCAATGCACTTTGCATGGAACTAAATCGTCTTGTGTCAGGGCAACACTCAGCTTTCTGTTTTTTTTTTTAAAGATTTTATTTACTTATTTGTTAGAGAGAGAGAGAGAGAGAGAGCGAGCACAGGCAGACAGAGTGGCAGGCAGAGGCAGAGGGAGAAGCAGGCTCCCTGCCAAGCAAGGAGCCCAATGTGGGACTCGATCCCAGGACGCTGGGATCATGACCTGAGCCGAAGGCAGCCGCTTAACCAACTGAGCCACCCAGGCGTCCCTCAGCTTTCTGTTTTAATTTGTATCTTCCCTAAAGTCAGGTGACTATTCAGTGGCTGCGTGGTCTAGAGGGTGAGTTTTTGGGGGAAAAATTCTAAATTGCCTCATGGCTTGCCCACTTATATTTCACTCTTTTTAGGAAACTGTGCTTTAAAATGTCATAAGAAGATGAATGGATAAAGAAGATGTGGTATATATATACATACAATGGAATACTATGCAGCCATCAAAAGAAATGAAATCTTACCATTTGCGACGACATGGATGGAACTAGAGCGTATTATGCTTAGCAAAATAAGTCAACTAGAGAAAGAAAACTATCACATGATCTCCCTGATATGAGGAAGTGGAGATGCAACAGGGGTGGGGGTTAAGGTGGTAGGAAAAGAAAAAATGAAACAAGATGGGATCAGGAGGGAGAAAAACCAAAAGAGACTTTTAATGTCATAAAACAAACTGAGGGGGGTGGGGGGGAGAGGGGTTGGGAGAGGGTGGTGGGGTTACATTATATGTTTAAATAAAAAAGCTTAAAGAAAAAAAAAACATTAAAAAAAAGGTCATAAGAAGACCTGCTAGCAAAGCTTTTGAATTTCTAGAATAACTTCTAAACTCCAGAGCCCATAGAAGTCATCAAAGACTTTGAGGAAAGTCATCAGGGCATTTTACTGAAGGTAACTAACTTGTTCTAGAATGTTGGATTGTGATGGGCCTGAGGGAAAGTTAACAATGACCAAGTCTGTACTCCAAGCCATGTCAGAGGAAGCACACACGTGGAAACAGAGCTGTTGCACCAGCACGGAGCTGAAGGACTATTCGAGAGCTGGCAGTGTGCTCACATGTGATACACTCATATCTTTTCTTTTTTTTTTAAATTTTGATGCCTCTGTAAGCCAAGAGCATCTTGAAGGGTGTGCAGAGCCTTCTGATGTACAAAGGAAGGCCAATGGCCAGGGAGATGTGTGGGAAGGGGCTCCTTCCTGGGAGGGGGACTCTGGCCTGCTGAGGGGGGTTCCCTGAGGGCCCCAGCCCTCACTAGCCACTTAGCCTGCAACAGTGCCTGCCTATGACCTGGCACTTTGGGACAGGTAAGAGCACCAAATGATCACCAAATCCTCTCCCATCACCAGTCTCCATCTGCTCATCTCACCTCCTTTCTCATGCACCCCAATATTTGGTGCCTGCCTCACACTCACCTTCCTCCAGAAAGGCTCAGCCCCTGATTCTGCAGCTCCAGAGGCCCCACCCCCACCCCCATAGAAAACAGAGTCCAGGCTGTTAAGACAACAGGAACGAAGGCAGGAAGGGCAGGAAAGATGGTTCCCCTGCTGTCCCTAACATGTCCTCCCTCGCAGCTTGTTATGGGCCTGCGTTCGGTTTACAGACTCCCTGCAAAAGCTGCCTCCCTCTACCACTGCTGCCTCAGTGTCCATGCGTGTCTACCCCATAAATGCCAACATAACCTTCCTGACAAATTACAGAAAACCAGGAGATTGAGGGGCACTTTTATTTCATCATTTGTGCCAAAGCCCTTCCTGGGAACCTGCGGTGGGAGAGCGGGTTTGGGGCAGGTGGGGGCCAAAGCAAGCACCTACGAGGACAGGTTATAGCTCTGCCATAAAACCCTGATGTCAGGGCTCCACCTTGAGCTGGGGCAACCGAAAGACCAACCTGTCAACCCCAGTGTGTGTGGCCACTGGGACATCTTTACAGAGCAAGCTTGTGCTCCACTCAGAGTCAGAATGTTACGGAGTCTTCTCTCCCCTGTGTACACAGATCTCCATGACAAGAGAGCTCAGCAAAGGCAGGAAATGCCTTGAACTTCCCAAATATACCAATTTCCAGGTTTTGAGAAGCTTCTAAGGTTGTTTCCAATATTCTATGTTTATCAATAATATGGCAATGGACATCTTTGCATACAAACCTTTGTTACTATCTTCTTAAGAATTTAAAATTCAATTGCCTATTACAGATTATTCGTAGCCTAAGCTCTGGTCTGTAAGCCATTTTGTTATTCCTTGGATCTAATATTTTTAAAGATATTATTTATTTATTAGAGGGAGATAGAGAGACAGAAAGAGTGAGCGAGGAGCAGAGGAAAGAGGACGAGCATACTTCATGCTGAGTAAAGAGCCTGATGTGGGGCTTGATCCCAGGACCCTGAGCTGAAATCAAGAGTCGGATGCTCAACTGACTGAGCCACCCAGGCACCCCACCTTGGCTCCAATTTTAAGGTCTGAAAACAAAATACTTAATATTTTGGACAATGGGATACAAATGCTCAGGAAACTTGCTTATTCCCACTTTTTTTTTAAATTTTTTTTTTAAGATTTTATTTATTTATTAGAGAGAGAGAGAGCGAGCACAGGCAGACAGAGAGGCAGGCAGAGGCAGAGGGAGAAGCAGGCTCCCTGCCGAGCAAGGAGCCCGATGTGGGACTCGATCCCAGGACGCTGGGATCATGACCTGAGCCGAAGGCCGCTTAACCAACTGAGCCACCCAGGCGTCCCTTATTCCCACTTTAAATCAGGAAGAATATTCTTGCACCTCAGACAGGGGCTTCTAAGTTCTGTCTACTACCAAGCAATATTTGGCCTCCTGGGTTACTGGCTTTGGAAGGAAGCAGTGTGTTCCTTAATTACATTAATGAATATAAAGGAAATTTCTTCTTAATTTTTTGAGAAATAATACTTTGAAAAAAAGACGTGAGGCTTGGTAATGAGCCAGACTAAATGCCAGGTAGTAAATAAGCCAGGAACTCAACGTCCCAAGTTCTCAACTGGTCGAACACCTGGCATCCCCAGCAGAGTTTTCTCCAGGACTGAGGAAGGTATGGGAGATAAATCCTTTTTTCCCTTTCAGGGTGGTGAAATTTACACTTGGGTTCTCCACCTCTCCTGTCTTCTCTGATATAGTCCACAGAGACATATTATTTGTAGGAGATTCTAAAAGGCACAGCTTCAGGCCTGAATTTTGATGTTTCTGGTAACTTTTCTAGTTTATTGCCTAGTGAATTCTGGGGAGACTTCCAGCCTGAAGCCTCAGCAAAGAAAGGCACACTCAGTTGCACTGGTGTGTCTGCCACTGCTCTCATCCCTCCCCACTGACCCAGGCTGTGGGGGGCAGCCAGTGGGGCAGACTGTGCTCCCAGAAGGTCAGCACGTGGATGGGGAGCTGGCCCCTCAGTGGCTGCTCTCGGAGAGTGGGGGCTCTGACTCATGCCTGACGGAAGAGACTATCTGAGAAGTGGCAGCTGATGGAATAGAAAGAAATGCTGGTCTGGACAGCAACGGTGACACAGTGCTTACTCTGAACCAGAGCTCTTCTGAGCACTTCCCTGTACTCATTCATTTAACCCTCAAGAGCAACCTCTCAAGATAGATACTAACATTATCTTGTCTTTACAGCCAAGGAAACTGAGGCCCAAAGAGGTCATGTGACTTCCTCAAGGTCATACAGGTAGGAGACGATGAAGCCCGGCAGTATGATTTTAGCTGGTTCACCTCTCAAAGGTGTAACAGTGCTCTGTCCACCAACGAAGAGGCTCAGTAGCAATGAGAAGAACCACGATCACATTCGTGGTCCTTGGGCTCAGGTAAGACATGAAGAAAAAAATGACCCAAGCCCCAGGGATGATTGTGACTCCTGAGTCCCTGATGGTATCATGCTCTCCAGTCTCACAGAATAAAGGACTTTGGTTATTCTGACGATGGATATATGACACGAGGAGGGCTCTTTCCCATTCATGAGATACTTAGCCTTTTTCTTCAAAATTAAAGCTCAAAATTATAACAGAAGTTAAGTATGAAACAGCATCAGGCCCAGAAAGCTTTTAGGTGCCTGCTGCAAATTATATATTGTAAACGCTACAGGCCATCACTATAATAACTGCTCTTCCCACAGAGCATGGGGGCAACCTGCATTTTGAACTCCTTAAATTGAAAAGAAGTAAACATGTGAAAAAAGAAGCCAGGAAGCATCATGAATATATTTCCACTCTCCAGGATGATGTAAAATAATACCATTTTGAAAATGACTAGAATTATTCTTTTGAGGTCACTCTAATGTCACTTGGTTGGAAGAAAAATTCACATTAATTGTAAGTAGCTACACCTGTTGTTTTCCAGATCTACTTATGCATGGATTTGATCTGCAATCGAAAAAGCATCTGTGGCTTCTCTCTGTAATAAGTGCATGTGTGTGCACACACACGCCTGTGCGTGCGCGCACGCGCACACGCACACACACACACACACACACACACACACACACATTCTCTATGCATTTAATAATAACACCATCACACTTCAAACAAACCTGGGACCTTAAATACATGTTGAATGGTTTCCTTGTGGTAGTCTACTTGGAACAGGTACAAGAGCTTTCTGTGAACATTTCCCCCAACTATAAATGATTGGAATGCTGTTTATATAATTCATGAAAATCTTTAGTCTTATGTCCTTTCAATCTTGGTGAATCTATCGCACTGGCAGAATCCTGCTTTTACCCTATGCTTTAAGATGGGATTTATTCCTTCATCTTATCATGCAGGAAAAGAGAAATGAAATTGTACTTTCAGATGCATGTACTTGCATTTCTGCACATACTCACTGAGGTTCAACACCTCTATAGTTTTCATTCTTGAGTTTGTCAAAGGTAAAGTGAAATGGGGTCATTCTTTCCATTCAGTCCTGGTGGTGTTTTGAGAACATTAACTGTGTCATAAAAAGTTCTTATTCATTCTCAATGATTTGGTTCCTTGAGTATTGTTTGACACCCCCTCCCTTACCCCACATGCTGGAAACAATCAGTTATAAGAATTTTAGGACTATCACAGGACCTACTTATTTTTTTGTCTTGATGCTCTCTATTTTGGTATTTCTATCCATAATATTTTGGGCTAAATCACTTCAACATGGCAAACGAGCAAGTTTTCCTACTGCCTTTTCTGTCCTACCACCTGAGGGCAGCCAAGTAACTTCTGGAATAGTGTCGCTGAAAGGAAAACTGCCAAGGAAGACTGAGGGTCTACAAGATGACCAACTGCAAGAGAAACACAACCTCTGATAATACCTGCTGTACAGACTCGCAGATCTGGAGGAGCCTTAGGTGAAGTCATGTACAACCCCCCATCCACTACCACCAGCCTAGGACAAGGTTCCGGGATGTCGGCACCCCTAGGGCTGTTTTCATGACCTCTTGATGCTGTCTCAGGCTTCCACTCTTGCTCTCTTCCCCCGATTTCATTTTGTACAAGAGCGGACTTAAAAAGTATAGGTATGTATAATACTTATAAATAATATAAATATAAATAGTATAAATACTTAAAAAATATAT
Source organism: Taxidea taxus jeffersonii (assembly GCA_003697995.1). Classification (NCBI taxonomy): domain Eukaryota; kingdom Metazoa; phylum Chordata; class Mammalia; order Carnivora; family Mustelidae; genus Taxidea; species Taxidea taxus. The sequence continues at coordinate 15,062 of RCUC01160766.1, read as the reverse complement.
GTACTTATAATATAAGTACCTTCCATGGTTCCCATGGACTTAGATTACAGTCCAGATTTCTTCCCGTGGGCATGGGAAGCCCCGTGCAGCCTGGCTCCTGCCTAGTCCTCTTAGTCTCAGGTCGCTCTCATGTCCGTTCTGTCATCGCCACACTGGGCTTCTGCAGAGCCCTTGAACACTGAGCTCCTTCCTAGACTGCTCTCCCCCCAGATCCTTTGCATGTCTGGTTTCATCCTATCAAGAAGGAAGGAACTCCTCTCACACCAATACTCTCACACTACTCAGTTTTATTTTCTTCCCATTATAATAGGAACAAAGAGCTTTTATGGGAGTTGTAGCGTCAGGGGAACATTAGACATGATCTTGCACTCTTTCTGAACTGAAGGTTCAGCAACATTTGCTAATCCTATATTAAATTATATTATTTTTGCCCATAGCCTGTAAGCTTCTGGCTCCCCAAGGTGCCTACAACAGTCTTCTGATCCACACATCCAGTATTCCTACCAAGAACAGATGAGTCCAAGACCCCTTATTCAAAGGCAAGCGAAGCCATCACTTACTGATAGTGGATCCGGACTCAGGTCTGTTCAGGGAGCTGATGATGACAAAGCCGAAGCCCTCATTCTCCTTGCGGTGAATGACCACATCGCTGGTCTGCAGGCTGTGGGAGGCGAAGCCTTCAGGTGGAGAGGCATTGCTACTGGGGGCAGCATGGTTGCTGTTGGTGTAGGTGGCGTAGTCACTGCGCGGAGAGCTGTGGTGGGTTGACACGGAGCCTGGACTCCTCCCGTTCTCTGGGCAGGGCTCCCCTGCAAAACAGCATGCCGGGGCACTCGGTTACGTAACAAGGGTCTTGATGAGTGCCTCTGTGTACTAGGGGCAGTTCTAGACATTAGCATCATGATAAGACTGGCTGACTGGCTTCTAGTCCCCATGAGTGTAGAGTATTTGAAGGGTTACAAACCTAGCTACAGAGCACCCAGGTCTAAGCCCCATTCCATTCTTCAAGGCAAATATAGCTAACTCCTCATCAGCTTTCTCTGTGCTGCTACTAGTTTATATCTTTCTCTTGTTAAATCTGCAACACCCCACCCTCCACCCCCCACCCAGGACAATGCCTGGATTTAGATATTGAGCCTTATTTTCCCCTAAGATATATTTATTCATTTGAGACAGAGAGAGGTGGGGGAGGGGCAGCGGGTGAGGGAGAGGGAAAGCAGACTCCCCACTGAGCTTGGAGCCCCACACGAGCCTCCATCTCATGATCTGACCCTGAGATCATGGCCTGAACCAAAACCAAGAGTCAGACGCTGACCTGAGTGAGCCACCCAGGAACCCCTAGATGCTGAGCTTCTTAGTTTCATAATAATAACTGATCAAAGATTACAAAGTTTCTTAAACTGCATTGTGCACAGGATTACTTAAAGAACTTGTGAAGACTGTATCTTCAAGGTCCATGTGTGGAAAGTGGTTTTTTTTTTTTTCATTTAAGATTTTATTTATTCATTTGACAGAGATCACAAGTAGGCAGAGAGGCAGGCAGAGAGAGAGAGGGAAGCAGGCTCCCCATTGAGCAGAGAGCCTGATGCGGGGCTCGATCCCAGGACCCTGGGATCATGACCTGAGCCGAAGGCAGAGGCTTTAACCCACTGAGCCACCCAGGCACCCCTGGAAAGTGTTTTTAGTAGATTTAGGAAGACTGGGCACAGGAGAGAGAAAACCAGTAAGAGTTCTAGGCCACCACTGAGCAAAGTTGCTGGAGGAGTATGGTTAGTGGGGCTAACAGCCCAGGATGTCCATGTAAAGGGACATATCATAATCATGGTTTTATTTAATTTTGTGATACTCTGTTAGCCTAGAAGCATTAATTCACTCCATGTAGGTGGAAAACATCTTTCTTAAAGGATCCTCCTTTTATTCACTTACTCTAGGATTAAATCTAACAATGATGTCAGCCCAAGGGGTGATGAGTTTTGAATTTCTGAATGAGGTGTGGGTGGCATTGCTCATTTATATGCTGTATTATTTCAAAATATACTCTATTATCAGCCAGATAAACCAAACCAATACTTCCATGAGAAAACAAGCTTATTTACAGGAAGAAATGATAGAAAGTAGGCAGCCAAGAGAAGCTGCTTTTTAAAAATGAAAGTTCATCTGTCATTGAGAAAGAATTTTGTCATCTTAACTTAATACCTAGGTTTTGGTATTCTGATTAAAAGAACTGAAATGGGTATCTAAAATACTATAACTAGAAATAGGACTGTTTCATCTCATCTTACAGTTTGATTAGTTTGCTCAAAAGATGTTTATGCAACAGAGAAATAGTAAGAAGGTAAGTAACCACAAATAATGACTCTTTTTTGGGTCTCTAGATATGGCCTCCCATTTAGAGCTCTGGTAGGTGTCTCGTATGGCAAGTCAAAAATAATTAGCAAAAGTCCCAGCAAAGGCTCTTAACTAGATAAGCTGCAATTCCATTCTGAAGTGAAAAATCATTTCATTTCAAAAGTCAAAAATCATTTCAAAAATCAGGGAGAAAGAACACAGACTATAAGAGAATTTTTGTTCTACTGATACGTAGAGAAAAAGGAACTGCATTTATTCGTATACTCAGATTAAAAAATAGTTTTACAAAAACGTATTCATTTCTTGTTTGTAATAGCAGAATAAGATCCAAGCTGCTGCTTATTATCATTTGATAAATTTGAATTTTTTGGTAAGATTTAATTAATCAGGTTTTAATTAAAGAAGACAAATGGATGCTTTTCATCTGTAAGAAATGTACTGAGGTGAGAAAAGAACAAAATGCCAATGTCAAAGCCTTTCCCTCTTTTCTACCAGAATTTAAAACTACTTGTGAAATGTCCCCTCCCCGCTAGAAAATATTCAAAGACAAGCTGTTATGGTCTTGGTGAAGCACATGTCCTTTATCAGTCCTTGTGCAGTTGGAAATAAAGTGATTAGAGATAGTCAAGAGGAAGAAAAACAAACAATTATTAGGCTTCAACATTAAATTGAAAATCTCCCTGAGTTATTGGACCAAATCAGTAACTAAATGTCATAGGCAGTGACAAGAGAGATCTCATTTTCTGGCTGTCATATTTTGGGGGGTTGAGGGCTGTGCCTGTCAGTAAAGTTGCAACAAAGGAAAATGATCTGTCTTTACAGTAAGTGGCTGGGAGTAGCTCTCCCTCGGGTTCTAGAGGTTTCCCCGAAAGAACGTCACTAACTAATCAATGTGAATGGTCCCTGGGGAAGGGGAAGAGTCCAAAACAGTAAAAAGAATACCGTTCTATTGCTTTTAGACTTTTCTTTCAACCTCTAGAACAAAGTTCTTCAACTTTTTAAATTTTTTAAATTTTATTTAATTTTCCAGTGTTCCAAGATTCATTGTTTACGCACCATAACAAGTGCTCCATGCAATCCGTGCCCTCCATAATACCCACACCAGGCTCACCCAACCCCCTACCCCCTCCCCTCCAAAACCCTCAGTTTGTTTCTCAGAGTCCACAGTCTCATGGTTCATCTCCACCTCCGATTTCCCCCAATTCACTTTTCCTTTCCTTCTCCTAATAGGGGAGTGGGGCATGCCAGCCCCAGCTGGAGTGTCCACATGCAGTATACAGCCTCACGGGGCCTGATGGAGCAGGGGGCAGCGCACAGGCTGGGTCCCCACCAAAGCTAGGGCCTGACCTGCCTTTGAGGCATCTGAGTGTGTGTACTCCTGGTCTAGACTCCTCAAAGCAGACAAGTTATTTATTTATGTATTTATTTATTTTTTAAAAAATATTTATTTGACAGAGATCACAAGTAGGCAGAGAGGCAGGCAGAGAGAGAGGAGAAAGCAGGGTCCCCACGGAGTAGAGAGCCCGATGGGGGCTCGATCCCAGGACCCTGGGATCATGACCTGAGCCAAAGGCAGAGGCTTTAACCCACTGAGCCACCCAGGTGCCCCCAGACAACTTATTTAAACGGGTGACATGCTCAAAGAAAAAGAAGAAGGGAACATGTTTGGAATTGACAAAAAGTCTAGTAACCAGGACTGGGGGATCCAGGGGCACCCTAAACAATGGCTAAACTTTTCAGCCAGCTGCCAAGAAAGCCTTCTCTTTCTCGGCATTAAGCCAAGAATTAGACTCTCCCTTAGATATGAGAGAAAAGTACTGATGGATAGCTTTCAGATGAAATCTAATGTGTTTTGATTAAGTCATAAAATGTTCTTTCACATCAATTCTAGATTGACACATGAGGAAATTCCTTAGAGACACCCATCTCTCAGACGAATAGTGTGTATTCAAAATTATATGTCATTAGGTTGGACGCCTCAAAGCTGAGCTACTAAATATATAAATATTTATACTTCAGTGTAATAATTAAAGCCACTCTTCTACTATCCTTGGGGAAAAAAAGAGCTAAACACTGGAGGTGGTAGCATGGGTAAAACATCTCTCAAAGCTAGTTTATTTTTTAAATTAAAAAAAGGTTTTTTTAAAGATTTTTCATTTATTTTTTGGGAGAGTGAGTGTGTGTGTGAGAGAGAGCAATCATGGGGAGAGAGGGAGAGGAAGAGGGAGAAGCAGACTCCTTGCTGAGCAGGGACCCTGACATGGTGCTTGATCCTAGAATCTTGGGTTCATGACCTGAGCCAAAGGCAGATGCTTAACTTACTGAGCCACCTAGGTGCCCCTCAAAACTAGTTTAAAGTGCAAGACCTGTGTTATAATTACCTTGTAAATAAAATTAAACATATTATGGGATGTTTCCTTCCTTTCTCCACAATTTCTCCTTTTTGAGGATCCAGGTTGTCATTGCCTCATTGAAAACTTTGCCTTTCTATCTTTAGCATGCACACTTTTATTTTATTTTAAATATTTTATTTGTCAGATAGAGAGTGAGAGTGAGCGAGCACAAGCAAGGGAGTGGCAGGCAGAGGGAGAAGCAGGCTCTCCACCGAGCAGGGAGCCCGATGTGGGACTCGATCCCAGGACCCTGGGATCATGACCTGAGCTGAAGGCAGACGCTTAACCGACTGAGCCACCCAGGTGTCCCGCATGCACACTTTTAAAATATTTTAATATTTGCAGAAGATTTTGCGTTACTTTAGTTTTTGCCTGATGTAACTAACTAGGCATTATCTCTCCTAATACATGTGCTTCTCTCTTGAGCGTTAATTTGGAAGCCAGTACCTGCTGCCTTCTGAGGAGGGACAGGACATTTGCACAAGCTGAGGCAAGCATAAGGCTCAAGGCTTTAACCTCTATGAGTGCCCACCCCCCCACCTCCCGCCTTCTTCCCAGCTCCTGATACAGCTTCTCTGTTTAAGAAGGTGGCAACTCTGTCCCTTTTCTCACATATCTTCTGTCTCTTCACAAGCTGATTGTTCACTTCCTTCAGCTTTGAACCATTTCATTGTAAGTCAGGCTCACACCTCCCACTGCCTTTGCTTGAGAAAGCATAATAATAATGATAACAGTCCTTGAAAAGGCATCTTCACTGTCATATCCATTTGTGGCTGTCCTTTCTCGCTGTTGGAGAAACAGCAGCTAAGAAGAAAAGCTGTTTTCCTATGCCTTTAAAAAATCTGTTCCATCCTATTTCTAGGCATTTACTTTGCTATCAAAGTATCCTTTCCTGAACTTAATCATTTTCAATACTGATGAAGCTTTCAAGGAAGAGTGAGCTGAATTAACTTGGAAACTCTCCTGGTGTGAACGAGCAGTCTGCAGCTGAACATTTTCAAAAATTAAATGCACTTGAAATGCACTCGAAAACCTAAATGAGTAAAGTTGGTAAGAACTGCAGCAAAGAGCATCTTCACAAAAGTCATATCATCCACAAATTGCAAGAACACATTTTTGCAGCATTTGGCATGCACTCCAATAGTGTGGGTTGATTAAAACAAAATTTAATTGGCAATGATCAGCTAGTGGCAAGGGGAGCATGAAATTATGTTGGTGCATTGGTTTTGCACCTTGCTGTATATTTCCTTGTAAATCAGGTATCTTTTTAATTTATCTGTGAGTTACAGAACACATAGCACAGCAAACTTTTTATTAAAAATCACTCTTAGGGAGAGAGACCATTAAATGTTAAATGTTAACCAAGCAAACACTGTCTTCCTCCTGGCATCCTGCCCAAGGATAAGGCATGATTCAAGGTGTTTTACTTCTTTGGGTCAAGTGGTATGTCATGAATTTCTGAAGATGAATGGCACTTCTTAGCAAAACCTCCACATGACACAAGATATATAGCAGTCTGTACTGGTGAGGGCTGACGATTCTTCTGACTTGCCCTTTTAAACGATTGCCCTTGATCAAAGTCTAGTTTCTAGAAGACTCAAATAGGAGAGGGTTTTTAGCCTTATCTTCCCTAGTCACTCACAGCCTGTGATTAGCCAGTGGCACCCAACCCCCCCCATCCCACAATTTTTTTTAAAAAAAATTCAGATGCCTTATAATAATAACACAGGGAAGACTACTTGGGTTAGGGAGTGACATTTGCTAATGGTTGGTCTCACATCTTTGAATTTCTTGGGGGTGGGATGGGAAGGGACCCGAAGGTGGGATAAAGCCAGAAGCACAGATGGTGGTGGGGGGGGGCAAGAGCCTCTGCATTATCACTGATTTACTGCAGACTCCTGGGCGAGCTACCCAAGGCCTTGGTTTCCTTTTCTGTAACACTCGGGGAGCTCCTGCAGCCTAGGTCCATCCTAATCTGTATGAGGAGACCCAGGGGGCTGAGCAGAGAGGCCAGTGGCCATGAGAGCAGCAGGTAATTCACAAGGCAAAGCCCTGGCAGCTGGGGACCCTACTGCCAAGTTACTGAGTGCTTAGATTATGAAAAATGGTTGATTTTTGTAACAGACATATTCACAGAAATAGAAACCATTTTGGGGGATTGAGATGGTGGAGAGAGATAAATGAAATCATATTAGAACCGTGAAGACTGACTTAAAAGTGAAGTCTTTGGTGGTTTCTTTTATGATGCTAGGAAATGGCTGTAAAGGGAATAATTACTTCTAATTTACCGGTTCCATAAGCTTGGAGTTAAATGAATTGTGTTTTCTCAGAGTGACATACAGCTGTATTTTTGTCCTAGTTTTATTTTTACCTTTTATCAGGCTCTACTTTGGAGGCTAATTTTCCATCCTAGTTGCCTTACTATGGTATCAAAATGCCGTGGTTCTTGGTTTGTAAACACAATGAGGAACATTTTCCAAAGCTGTATTTTGCACTACCATAATGTTCCTCTTATAACTAGCATCCACCAAAGAGCAAAGAGCATACACATCTTAAATTAGCCCCAGGCTTTGCTAGAAATTTTTAATGACTGCGCTGAAAATGTAGGGCTGAGAGACTGCTTGGAATTACAGTGGGTGAAAATCTGCCCTTTCAAAATCATGGTCACATTTGGAAGATCTAGGTTGACTTTTGTCCTTGTATAATATAGAAGTTGGTTTAAAATTTTGTTCCCTCTGTTCTTACTATGTCCCCCCAAAGCATTTCACCACCCGACCCCCAAGCCTTCCTGCTGGCTTGAGCCACACACCTCCACATAGCACCTTCCTTCTCACAGTGAGGTTGACCTGCCCGTTTCGGGCTGCGTGATGCATCAGGTCGATGACATAGCGGTGGGTCTTGCCAGCCACTGGAATCCCGTCGACATAGACAAGCTCGTCTCCTGGGTGCAGGCGGCCGTCTCTGTCAGCTGAACCCATGGCAATGACGGCGCCAATCAAAATCTAGAGAAACGTGAGAAGGAAAGGATATTTACATTTCAACTATTTTTGCTCACATATATATAATTTCTTTATGTAAATATAGTTACAGATAATATTTATAATTTCCTTATATATAAATATAATTATAGACAATGAGATCATATATAATTTCTTTATATGTATGTACAATTTGGTGGAAGGTTTTCTTCTCACATTCTACCCCTTACTCCAAACCTGAGCATGCACTTGAAAAATGAAAAATGAAAAATGAGAGGCCTTTCCCACTCTTCCAGGTTGCTAACTCCTTTTTTTTTTTAATTTTTAAAAGATTTTATTTATTTATTTGACAGAGAGAGAGATCACAAGTATGCAGAGAGGCAGGTGGGGGTGGGGAGAAGCAGGGTTCCTGCGGAGCAGAGAGCCCAATGTGGGGCTCGATCCCAGGACTCTGAGATCATGATCTGAGCCGAAGGCAGAGGCTTTAACCCACTGAGCCACCCAGGCGCCCCTAGCTAACTCCTTTTAGAGAAATGAATGTTTTGAACTTGCTGCTGATTTCACAAGGTCTGGGGGACACTTGCTTCCTGGCATACCAGTTATCACCCTTAAGGAAAATTTTAACCCCAAATGTTCTGATGTTATTGGCCACTGGCCGTGTAATGAGGTGGGGATTGAATCTTGGCTCCACTTCTTGGTTTTGTGGCCTTGGGCGAATCTTAACCTCTGTGAGCCTCAGTTTCTTCATCTGCAAAATGGGGAAATAAAGTAATAGGAGCTGCTTTATGGACTTGTTGAAAGAACTGAAATAATGCATGTAAAGCATTTAACTTTGCTCATGACACATGGTGAGAGCTCATAAAATGTTAGGACAAACTAGGGGCTGCATATTATGAAACTGATAACGGTTCAATTTTTTTTTCTTTTCTTTTTCTTTCTTTCTTTCTTTCTTTTTTTTTTTAACTTTGCTTTGCCTTGCAAGGCTGGAGGTAAGGAAAAAATAAAACAAAGAAAAACTCACAGTTGGCTCTTCAGGCCAGGTGACTTTAAAAAAGCCTCAATCAAATCTCCTCCTGATTTTTGCTCTATTCCTTTGAATATTTCCTTGGAGCACTGTCCTTTGTGCAAAGGACATTCCCAGTTCTGCCTGTCCCTTGAAATGCTTCTGAAATGTTTAGATGACTCTCAGACCAAGAAATGAGGAAGAACACATCTGGGAAATGTGTGCGTGTTAATTCCCTGAACCAGGGGCTGTAAGGAAAGACATAATGTTTCCCACTTTCCATTAGAAACACTCAGATTAGTGTCTCTTAATGAGGCTTTTTTTTTTCTTTCTCAGAGAAAAAAACAATGGCACTAAATATTTTAGTTTCACCATTTAACCTATAATTTTTCCAATACATGGGCAATGGCCATCCAATTTCTTTCACCAAGTGGCTTAGCCATAGAGCATCTGAAGTCAATTGTTACTCCCACCCTGATCATATTACAGAGGCTATTGTCTAAGTTTTATTTTAAGTCTTTATAAAAGGATCCCATGCTCACAGATGGATTTCTTTCAGGCAAAATGATTTCCTTCAAACTCTGGATCTGTGGATCTCAGCTCATTTGCAGAGCTGCCCACCTCATGACCACGGGCTTGCATGTCTCAGGTGTGACAACAGACTGATTCTTATGTGGTCACACTGCTCGGCGGGGCCTGTCAACATGGCAACTTGATGTGAAAGCCCAGGACTTCTCGGGTATATGCAGAATTAGAGGCTGAAGAGTGTTTTCTTTTTCCTGAAGACCTCATAGCCTTGGCCCACTGAACAGCTTTATTTATCCATAGGAATGACAATTCTTATTTATTTATTTATAAAATTAAAAAAAAATTAAAAAAAAATTTTTTTAAAGATTTTATTTATTTATTTGGCAGACAGAGATCACCAGTAGGCAGAGAAGCAGGCAGAGAGAGAGGAGGAAGCAGGCTCCCTGCTGAGCAGAGAGCCTGATGTGGGGCTCGATCCCAGGACCCTGGGATCATGACCTGAGCCAAAGGCAGAGGCTTTAACCCACTGAGCCACCCAGGTGCCCCGGGAATAACAATTCTTGATGACTATAGCTACTTTGTCTCTATTCCTGGGGGTGGGCTGGGGTTCGATTTGCTTCCACACTGAATATCGGTGCTCTGAGGAGTGGTTCATTATTGCTATCACAAGGAAAACCTCCCATATCCTGCCTTAGATTAGCTGTACAGTATGGTTCTTTTCCTGCAATGCTCCGCTCCCATTTCCTACAGGCCAGTGGCTGGGTCTGCTTCTGACACTCTCCGTTTCTCTTATTGTCATGCAACCTGAATTTATGAGCTTCTTTCTAAAGATGTTCCAATCTCTTCTTCAAAAGATTGAACCCTCTAAGGAGCCCTTCAAAGATTTGCTAAGTGCTTTGTGCTGAAAGCCATTAAAATGGATGTTTATGTTTCTCCACTGCCCCATGAAAAGCTGCATTTAGCTGGGCTAGTCCCCCAAAATGCTTCAACCTTTAGACTTCCTATGTGCTTTAGTGAGAGAGTTTATAGCTAGTTACAGAGAAGAAAATGGCTCATGAGCTTCTTGGCTGGTTAATTATCAACTTGAAGCTATAGTTCTGACTCTCACTGAGAAGAGTGAACCAAAATATAGGTCATATTTGAGAACGGCATGGATGCAATTGGGCCCTCTACAAAAATAGCAAAAACAAAATTTCACTAAGGAAAAAAAACCAAAAAAAACAAAACACCACCCCCCACCTCCGGCCCCAAATTTCACTTTCGAAAATTCCCATTCCTCCCATGCTGTAAGCAGGCAGCAAAGACATGCAGATGCTCTCGAAGTTATCGTCTTTGTTACTAGGTGATACTAGTTCTAGTACCACTTAAACTAGTTTCACTCAGTAAAAGAAAAATCCCAATAAAACATCTGCTTTTCTGCTGCATTGCTGTGATATGAGTACTAATTAGTTTATCTATTCAGCAAATATTAATTGAACCCACGGGTACTTTTGGGTGTTAGGAATTCATCCGTGAACAAGAAATACAGATCCCTGCCCTTAGAAAACTCCTAGTCTAGTGCTCAGACAATAATGAGTGTAGTCAGTTCTGTTGTATGCTAGCAGGTATGCACCATGGAAAAAAGGGAGCAAGGCGGGGTGGCGGGTGGGGGTCGGCCACGTGACCCAAGGTGGTGCGAGAGCTGGTTAGAGGAGGCACTGCTGAGAAGCTGACATTTGAGCAAAGACTGAAGTTCCCCTGACACACTTTTTTAAAAGTGGAAGCTTTATTCTTCGAAATTCTGTTCATTTGATCAAATCTCATGTGCTTATTTCCAAATAAGTGGTATATTCAGCAGAGTACTCCAGTATAACTTCTTATACAGTGTTACACAATTCCTGTATGTATAGACATTATTATTTAGTGACATTAATAATCCATCATCTTCCCTGTTTCAAACAAAAGTTGACATAACTATTAAATGGCCTTGAACTGAGCCCCGAGTGGTGGCCTTTGGTGGCCTGTAGTTCGCACCGAGCTGCGTGCCCATTAGCCCTATGCAGCAGCTGCATTTGCTGAATTCATCAGGAGCAGTGGCCTCTGCTGGAAAGAGGCTCACCGTGCATGCTCCCTTCCAGCTCTCAAGCAGCTCTTCTGCTTTAGGCTTTGGCCATTTTGCCCCTTTGTGTGTTATATTTCACTGGAGCTACAGAGCTAATTCCATGTATCTTCTCTTTTCAGGAAAAACAACAACAACAACAACAACAACAACAACACCTTTTTCTCTCCTTTTAATTCGAGTATGCCTTGTATGCTCCAGTCATTCTGTGAGTTTAGTTCCTACCTGCCAGTGTCCCTGCAGAGATGAGACGGTCCTTGGTTCCTTGCTGCAACTCCTATTGCCTTTTCAATGCATATACACTCTCCTGTTCACTTAAAACTATGGTGAACATGCCTCAGGACATCTGACCCTTTAAGCCAGGAGTTCTAGTGCTTTAGAGCACAAGTGAACCACCTGGTGAGCTTATTAAACACAGCGTTGGGAACTACCCCCCAGAGTGTGATACTGCAGGTCTCGGGTGGAACCCGAGAGTCCACATGTTCGACAAGCTCCCTGGAGAGGTGGGAAGCTTCAGTCTGTGACCCTCTGAGTAGCAAGTCCTGAGTATTCATACTCGGTCCAATGGCCACGGGATCTGTGGTCCTCACTGGTCACCTTCTAAGTCCCCTGAAGGACTCTACCACTGGTGCCTGGCCTGAGGTCTCTGACCCATCACGCTTATCACTTTGCAGGTCTGTTGGGGGACACTTCCCACCCCCTAATCCCTCCCCAAGTGCATGGTCTGGGCTCTCTGACCCATCAGGCTACATTTCCCTTCTGGTCTTGCTGACCCGGGGCTACACTGGCCACTGAGCCTTCCCACCAACACTGGCCTCGTTCCACACTCACCTCCCTCTAGACTCACTGGATTCTTAAGCCTGTGTAGACCCACTCATCAGTTTGCTCATTGCTCTTGGAGGAGTTCTTTATCTTATCCTTACTGCTTTGGCTTTGAAGGAAGAACTTTGTGGCAAAACAGCTAGAAAAAGCCTGTTCCATGACTCCTGGAACAACGGATCCATGGCTTTAGCTTTTCAACCGCTTTCTCAAAAAATGAAAGAATCACAACAACTCCATAACTCTGTCTCATAGGCTGGGAAAGCATGGAACAAAACAGACTATTTGATATGAAATAATAGCAATTCACATTTAAGTGGTTGGTACCCCAGTCAGCCAGGGGAAAAAGCTAACACAAAAAAAGGAAAACGAAAACAAGTAAGAAACAAAGAAAACCAAAATCATATGTGCAGGCCTTTTAATTCCTTTAATTCTTTCCAGCTCTACGTAATGCAAGTCCAACCCTGTTAGGTCTGAGCTACAATAATTATGGCCTGGGACAACTTAACTGGGTGGCAAGCCCATTTCAGGGGCCTTCTGAAACTTCTCTGCAAGTTTACACAGACTCCCCGACCAAGAAATGTGTCTATCATTACCTCCTCTTTCTATGAACAGTTTTTCTCCATTGCAGCATTTTCTAAATCTTTCTACCTTGATGCCTTCCCATCTCTTTTCAGCTCACAGCTGGAAATCCCATTTTTGTTCCTTTCTGGCAATTTTTCATTTCTTTCTATTTCTTTTGTTATTTAACTGTGAAAAGTATTTCCTCTTGTAGGAAAAATGCCCATATGCTTTGTTGGAGCTGGAGTCCCGCTGTTCATTATTTGCTGAAAGCTATGTTGTCGTGTTTAAAGCTCGCCCCGAGATGTCAGTACCATTTTGTATATATGGAGGCAGAAACCTGTTTGATGTAATTTATGAGACCTCCTGTGGTTGGGGACCAAGTTGCCTCATGAGACTCCCTTTGTAGCACAACAGCAATTAAATGAGGCCAGCACATTTTGTTTATATATTATCTCTGGGCTTACGACGGAGGAAAGCAGGAAGGAAAGGCTCATGGGAGGTCTTTACAGTAGACTCACTCTTCCTGACATGGTCTTTCTGAGGTGCAATGTTCTGGTCTTCAAGGCATTACTTTCTGCCTTTGTTTGCTTTAGGAAGATTTAGGCTTCTACTTAAATGGCTTACGTGTCCAAATTGTAACTTGCAGACTGTGTCTTAAATCATTCAAATGAAAGAATAAACCAGAATAAATCTAAATAAACACCATGGGGCTAACCAACAATCCATGCAATCTGAAGAGGCTTATCAGAGATACTGGATGCCTGCCCACTTAGGGGTGAAAGGCCCTCTGAGTCAAACCCAATGTTCAGAAGGGCTGGGAAACTGGGGGTCTGTGCACTGACTAGGTGCAAAGCTTTCCGAAGGCCAGGTGGTGACTATGACTGCATTCACACACCTTAGCTTCATTTTGAACAATATGTGCTCCACTGGGGCCACAATTTTACTGCTTTGGTGACAAATTTCAGCCAGTCCCCTCCCTTCTTGAGCCAGCTGAGACCATGTCTTCCCTGTGGACATTCATGTGGTCCCTCCTGTCCCTGGGGGAGGAGGGAGAGACTGGTGAAGACAGTATTTCCTGCATGTGGTTCTAGTTTACCCCCAAAGGGACAATGCAGGAGCTTTTGGGGGAGAGGGATTCCAGGGTTCCAGCAATGTAAGAATTTTCCATTTCAAAGACTGTATTGAAGTAAGCATCATGGGAAAAATTGGAACTTTACTTCTTTTATATTTTTGTCATAGTTTAATCTTATTTGTCCTTATCATATAAGGGAAGGACCCTGATAATATGCTTAGGGGTTGTCAAAATCTGTGATCTGGTCCTGGTTGAACAGTACTTTGGTGCTAAATATTCATCTTTCAGTCCAGTTCTCTGGGATGGGACTCTCAAAGACAGGAGACTAAAGGAATAATGCAAGTACAAGGAGGTCTTGGGAACTGTGGCCATGCTCATTTTAAAAGGAACCCCCCTTAGCTCTGCTCAGTTGCTGTCAATGAGAAAGATAAGCCCAATGTTGCTAGATTTATTTTTCAAGAGAATATGGAAATCTGAATTTTAAACATGTGAAATTAATTGGTGTTCCACAATTTTAAATTTTAAAACACTGGGTTGAACAAAACATGTTATAGGGTTCCTAGGACACCATTCCTGATTCTAGGAGGAAGCCTGTAGCATCTAGAAGCCTCAGAAAACGTAAACTACAGCTTATTACTTTTTTTTTTTTTTTCCCCTGAGAGGTTCAGGTGACAGTTTGGGCTTGGTGAAGAGGAGTCTCTTCAATTCCATTTAGCAAATATCTAATATGCCAGGCTCTGTGCTGGGCTTGGAAGATAGAAACACTGCCATAACACAGTCCTTGGCTTCAAGGAGGTCACAGTTTGGTAAGGGGGAAAAAGTATGTCAGTCAGTGCATTCTGGAACAAATAGGAACCCCCTCTTTCTGGTGGAGACCCCTTAGGTTGATAAGTTTGAAGCATTATGGCACTATAATGGATTCTAACAAATTTACCCTTAAATGCCCTACAAGAGACTCAGTATTCCCCACAGTGTGATGAAAATCACCTGAAAGTGCCATTATTGCCTTCGTGAGGTGTCTTTTAAACACATAGGTATACAATAAAGAATTAAGCCTGAGCCCAAAGAGAGGTCTGGCCTTTCCTGAAATGTAACCTCTAGACCATTGGAACAAGAGTATGTTTATTCATTGCAAGCCCCTTGTACCACACCTGAGTGTTTATGCTAATGAGGAGACTCCTGGTGGGTACCTGATAGTTTATCCTAAAGCAGATGACTCAGGGTGGAGTGGCCATACCCAGTCCTGGGGCACAGGGCA